>JAEKOY010000887.1:0-17147 GCA_021234595.1 Delia radicum | reverse complement strand
ATGTTGCATAAAAAAATTTTCAAATGCAATAAATTTGATTTTTTTCTTTATAAATCTAAGCACAAGACCAGTATTAATATTTATGGAACATATTTGATTTCCAAAGCTTTAAACAAAATTCGCTGTTAAGCGTTTTTTTCTAATGCATGAATTCTATCGCTTAATAATTAATGGAGCTCATCAAATGTTCACAGAACTTAACCAAATTTACAGTTAGAAATAATCAAACTTTTATTTGTTTTATTTAAAAAAAAAAACTACTTTAGAAAATGAATGTGAAATCATAATACAGTAATTTGATGAGGTTTGTTTTTTTAAATGAACACTATGTTTTCTCTTAAAATCAAAGATTACTGTATTACAAACTCAATCAACTACAAATATTTACAGCAGAAGTTCCCTGAGTGTATGTACCTCAAATAAGAATACACTTGTTGTCTTTTCACTTCAACAGGAAAGAGCCAGGTTGATTGCATTTTAAAACTTTATACGTAAAAGATTGCATTTACATGATCAAAATTTTAAAATAATTTTGTGTAAAAACTGTACCATTGATAGAAACATTAAGTAAGTACTCCATTTAAATCAGCGTGCCTGAAATATATAGAATTGGTGGTAATTACATTATAAATTTTTTAAAGTGATGATTTTGTTCTCCTGTGTAATTTCTCTTAAAACATTTAATTTAAGAGAAATTATTGTTTTTTTCAATGCTAAACGACAAAATTATTAGTAAAATAAGCATATATGAACTATTTTTAAAAAGCACCTGTTGAAACTGACTTTAGATGGCTCTTATTTAGGAGTTTCCCGTTACGGGAATTTCAATTGTTTTAACTTTTCGCTTTCCCGGGAATTTTGATGTGGGCAAAACTTTCTAAAATCTCTTTCTTTTCTTTTTTCCTCTTCTTTTTAGACTTAACTTTGCATTTTTTATCTCTTCCTTTCCTTTTTCTCCTTTTTGTTTTTGTTCCCTGGATCAGCGACTGATTTGATGATGGACTAATTCCAGTTACACTTAATAAATCTAATGCAAAAATTAATTGATATCATGCAGGCAATTCTCTCTACACTATATAAAATAATTTTTTTAAACAATTTTGAATAAATTAATACACACAGAGAAAAATTTAGCTATTTGCCAACTGAAATTTGTATACTACGACTCAAATTCCGTTATTACGAGTTTCAGACGGTTTCATACAAATTAACATTAGTTTTCGCAACAAAGTTCAGTTAATTCAACTTTAGTTGCAACACCGAAAATATTCGGAAATCTAATGTAACTATCGTTGTGCTAACTGAGTTTATAAGTTGTTACCGTTAATATACACTTTTCAATTCAATTGGCACTTTATTTCTCAGTGCAACTTTAAAAACAGAGCAAGAGTCTATGAAATTCGGATATGAAGAGTCTATTTGCTGGATGCTATTTGGACTGGCGATTTATGAAAGAGCTTTGTTAATATGGTAAAACTTTTACTTTTTTTTTAGTAATTTTCAACAGATGTAAATATAATAAAATCTTTTATCACAAATTGTGGGATTCTTAACTTACGATACTTATTTTATACTCATTTTAACTTTTTAATAAAACGCAATTAATTATTCATTTTAACAAATTATAAGAAGTAATTTATTTGGATGTTCGTTTATAAATAGTTTTGGATTTTTAAAGGCACTTATTTAAATAAATTAAAAATATATTTTTTTTTTTTTTGTAATAATACTTATAACATTCGTAGTTTTGTGTAAAAATGAACTTAAAGAGTAAAAATTAAAAAAAAAAAAAAATAAACTTAAATTTAAATTTAAGAACTAAAAAATAATTATTGCATAATCTATTAACAGTACATTTGATATGTGTGGTATTCTAAGTTGTATACAATTAAAAATAATTAAATAGTAACAAATTATTAAATTGATATTGATTAAATGCTTAATTGAATTGTGAAGTAATTATGAAATAAAATCTATTTTAAAAAATTTGTTGTTTTCTTTGATCTTAAGATCCTTTATTTATGAATTATAATTAATTGTTTCCAATATTTCGCCTCCACATTAGGTGACTTCTTCAGGGAACAATTATTATAATGTGATTGATAAAACTTTTGTTTTAATAATTCAAAACTTATATACATATAACAATTTTTTTTAAAAAGGCGGGATATCAAAAATATTGTCTGTCAATTTGAAAAAATATAAATATAAATATTATTTATTTTTGTTTTCCGGAATATTTTTATTTTTTCATATTGACAGAAAATATTTTTGATTTCCCGACATTTTTAAAAAATTTGTTATATTTTTATCAGTTTTTAATTATTAAAACATGTTTTTCAATCAAATTGTAATAATTGTTCCCTGAAGAATTCACCCAATGTGGAGACGAAATATTGGAAATAAATAATTATAATTTATAAATAAAGGATCTTAAGCTCGTTTCTAATAAGAACAATTTTAAAAAATAATTAAACAATTAAAAAAGAACAGTATAAAACAAACCATACGATTATATAAGGCGCAGGCAAAAACTATAATCTCGTTTCAAATCTGATACAATTTGAAATTTTACTTCTTTAATATTGGTAATGAAGTCGTTATGATGACTTTAACATAAAAAGTGGCAACACTTGACTACGCCAAACATAATCACAGGAAATTTGTAATATAGGAAATACAACAATAAGAATATTCACTTCTTGATCAAAATTAGATTAAGGAATGGAAATATTGTGCTAACAGCAACAAAGCTTATAACGGAGAAAATTAAGTAAAAAAGTGAAATTAAAGTTAATGAGTTGAAATATGTCAACTCAATCACCATTCGCATCATCTATCTCCGATTTCAATAAAATTCTTCATAACTGTTATATTCGACAAGAATTCCGGACCAATTGAGTTTCCGTAATATCTCGTCATGAAAATTGCAAAACACGATAAAATTATACTAAAGTATCGTTACAAAAATTGACTAGAACTTTTAAACCATACAAGCAATGATATACATATTGATTTTTTCATGAATGGGTAATTTTTAAGAGTCAATGAGTCCATATCTAAAAATGCGCATTAAAAAAAAAAAAAAAAAAAAAAATATGCTTATAATTGAACTGTCTTCTACATTTGTGTGAAAAATTCAGGGTGGTGTCTCTATTGGTCTCCGAGTTATAGACAAAACTGTGATAAAAGTATGAGAATCGCTTTAGTTTATATGAGTTGATTTAACGATATGGTATGCATACGGTTAACATAAAGGGGATTTTTAAGCCCCATAGAACTTGAAATTGTAGAAAATAACAAAACAATTTTTTTATTCGAAAGATCAATACATGCACGCACAGAAAAAAACATGGTTGGACCAACCATATTCGAAGAACATTACACATTTTTGGATTTATGATTGTCTGGAAAAATAAAATAATGGAAATATATGATTACAGCATAAATACGCATTAATATATTGTTGAGAATACAATTTCACAATACATTTATGACGATCATATCATTTTTGTAGCAATCATACTATTTGCACTATACAATTATTGACCATATTATTGACCTAGTTTTCATATTATGATCAATGAAACAAATTTGTCATCATTTATTACCATATTATTATTATTGCAAACATATAATGATTATATCGTACTACCGACTTAAAAGCACATGTAATTTGTTAAACATTTTCTTTCATATTTCTTTAAATTTGTTTGGTTTAATAATTGATAACACTTTTATGTATAATCAACAATAACTTCATTTAAGGGATGCGTGTCAATTTAAATATTGCCTTAACTCCCATGGTAGGACGGGGTTGAGACTACCCAATTATTCCTTCTTCCGCTAAAAATATCACCATTACACTTAACACCTCTGCGTTGTTTTTCTATTTGTATGTCTTTTTTGTTTAATATTATTTAATTTGTTCGGACTGACTTGACTGTTTCTCACAACTTCTGTTCACAAAATCTTAAACAAGAATGACACTAAAAACGAAGACGCTCATAAAAACTGATCCTCTTATAGTTGGCGCAACTATAATATGGCTATAGTTAGAGAGCGGAATATGATATTAAATACACCCAGAAAACAGTTTCAATTGTGGCCACCGAATTTGTTGCCAATCGAATTCTGGCGGTTACGGTTAGTCGTGAAAGCTAATATTCAAATCTATAACCCAATATTACATTCCACATAAATATTATTACGAACATTTAACACAGAAATATTTATATGATGGACATCATTCAACGAATATTTTCTCCAAAACTAATACGAGTTACACGATTAAAACTTTCTGGAACAATTAAAAAAAAATAATAAAACAAAATTCGGCTGATTTTTAGATAATTGAATATTTGGAACTAGTTCCGATTTTTTTTTTAATTTAATTTTTTCAAATTCTTCATAAAAAATATGATGATATAGTCAAATTTCTAGCATTTGCCAAATTCAGTTAAGAAATAATAAATAATATACTTAAAATGACTGCAAAATTTGTCAATATTTAATCACGCCTACTATGCCCCATTTCTTGGAAAAATTTAAAAAGATTTTCCATTTTTCTTAGTCTTTTGTAGGAGAACAAATACTGTTAGTTTGGCTTTGCTGCGATATACTTTTTTTTTTGCTGGACAGTTGGCTTTGAAATCAACATATCGCTCGTTTACTGCAAGAACGTCACAACTCAAAAAACATGATTTTTGAGTTAATGACGCGGAATTATTCGTTACATCATGTATCAAATTGTGTAAAAAAGTCGTATTGATATCGTGTATACGCACCTCTTGAGTGAAATTATGTCGTTATTTTTTTCTTTAAGGTGGGAGTAAATTGAAAACTTTAAACTCGTTTTTCTACAAAATCAATTGACACTATTTCAGTAAATGAGCGACATATGAAAATTTACACATACATTGAAAAAGTAAATTATTAAACCAGAGAATATGTACTTAAGACCATGTGTTGACTGTAACTCAGAGACCAATCAAGGGTAACACCTTCAAATTTAGAGTAGAGTTCCATTATAAGTGTAGGAATTAAAAAATGTGCATTTCGAAATACGGGCATTTGAACAAAAGACCCCAAAAAATTAGCTTGACCCTTCCATGAAAAAAAAATCAATCAAAGCATTTTAAAGAGTATATTTTAACCTAAAAAATAAGGTCCCCATTAATTTTGTATCTTGTATAGTTTTAAAGTTATAGTCAATTTTGTAACAATACTTAGTAAAATTTTATCATTTTTTGCAATTTTCACAACGTATTGTCAAATATGACAGTTATAATGAATTTCATTGACATCGGAGATGGTCGATCCGCAAATGCCATTTTTTTTGATTGAGTTGACATGTTTTCACTTAAATTGTTAACCAAATCAATATTTGAAATGGAGTGAAACACTTCGGTTTTATTGAAATTTGAATGTGAAATAATACACAATTTAGTTTTTGAAATTTTATTTTTTTAAATTTTATTTCTGTTGTAAGAATCCACCTTGTGAGAAATCGTTAAAGGATCGTCAGTCAGACTCAGTTTTTATATAATTAAACAATTTAAGTTTCATATTATTTAAAATTTATTTATAAAAATTTACTTAAAATCTATTACTTACATAGTACGTATTTATACAAACTTAAAACTATTTTAGGCATTATTGTTGTTTTGGTTTTAAAACTTTGGAAAAAATATTATACAGACTTTTTGAATTACAAAATATTTTTCTTAAAAAATAAATCTTTGGATATTTTAGCTGCTATTTTGGAAAATCTAGTTTCAAAAATTTTTTTGGTAAACAACATATTGAATTAAAAGTAAAATTAAAATTTACAAAAATATTTACAATATCGAATATTTGAAAAAGAAATCTTTTTTTTTGCTAACTATAATAAATTTAGTTTCAGAAAAATTGCATTTACGGTTTTGACTCAAATTCTCAAAAACTGGTTTATGGAATAACATTTTTGGAACAGTATATTAAAAAATTTCTTTTTGTAGTGCAGAAGTTCTATTATTTATCGAAATACAAGTTGAAAGAAAATTGCGTTTTAATTGGCGCGCAACGTATGGCCCTATATATAGTTTTGTTCCCAAATATACACCTTAATAGTGTTTACAAATTTCTGAATTACAAGTGATATTTTCTGTTGTTTTGACTGACGAGGACATTCAATTTATATTGTGATTGTTATTCAACTCTAGAAATTTTAAAAACGACGTCAATTTCCCTAGCAAAAACTTACATCTGCGTACCTTTACAGAAAAAAACTAAAAACGGGTTTCAATTAAAAAATTTATTGAATCAATTAAAATTTTAATTGATTTTGCACCTATCACGACAATGATACTATCAATTAAACCTTTTATTAAAATTAAGAAGGAAAAAAAGTTATAAATAACTTCTAAAAAAAAAATATGATACTCACAATAAAAGTGTGTGATCTATACGTTGGTATGTGTGTTTTTTTTTTTTGCAATGCTGAGTCTGTTTGTGTGTGTGCTTGTTTGTTTGTTAACTTCAAATGTATTTGGTATTTGATATTGAAAAATTTTCTATTTATGCATACAGTGTATGAAAAAATAATATGATAATTCTAATTCTAGAAAAAAAATATGTATTTATATATTTCAAAGTCATTTAAATACTAATTGATTCAATTAAATATTTGTTTAGAAACAAATTAAACTCAAATCAAATCTTTAATTAAATATTTTAGGTTGATAATTTTTGCTGTGTAAGTATATTAAAAAAATATGTATTTCAAAGACAGGTCCTGTTAAAAGTTGAAATTTGTAGAGCGTCGTTATTTAAAAAGTGTAGAAACTAAACGTATCGACCATTTTCAAATTCAATTAAATTTGAGATTGATAATAATGTTTGTGTGGATTTATAAAACATGTTTAATAAACTTTAAAGCTTTCTTTGAAGATACATTTACAAGAGAGAACAACTTCCAGAGATAGAACAAAAGTATGAAGTATTTCAATCATTCAAAATAGAGCGATCTAGATATGCTTTTTGCTATGATCTGTGATTATCTAGCTTTGGAGTTTATACTTTTTAAATAATTTGCTCTTAGTTAAATAATTTTGCTATAAACAATCGGGAATTTAACCCCAACCGCTCTAAGCATTTTTTGCAATAAAATTTATTTGACGTGTCCGGCACTAAAAATAAACAAAATGTTCTTCTAAATTTGTTTTCAAGTTAATACGATGTCTTTTAGAGGTATTATATTGCATGTCCTTGGGCCGCAATAAGAGCTACTTTGAAAGCCTAAGCTTTAATCTTACTTTGTGTTGAATAACAAAGATTTAAGACAACTTAAATATATTTTTTAGATTTTGTAGATTACCCAGTATAAAAAAGCGTTACCATATATGTGGTTATATACACAGAAACAAAAATCATATTGAAATTAACTATTGTTCATATTTAAATTAATATCTCATTTTTTAACGAAAATTTGTAAATTAAGTATGAATCTTATTAGACTAAATACGATTCTACTAAAATAAACATTTCGTATTTAAATTAATATTTTAACATTATAGATGTCATTTCTGGTTTTGAAAATAAGTAGAAACATCGAAAACAAAATTTTGCACAGTGGAATATATCACAAAATTTTTGGAAATAATTCGTAATTTTCTTACTTGCAAGGAAAGTATTCTGACCCGAACTCGCAGATTTTAATAAACTTGGATATGTTGTAAAGGATCAAAATAAAGAGACACGTATTTCTTTTAGCTGCCCAATCTCGCTCGTTTAGGTGGGTAAAAAGTAGGATTACAAATTAAAATTTAGTGGACCAAGAGTTGCCACATTTTTGAAATATAGTGGAAAAAAGTTCTTCCGCAAAACTCGCATATATTTCGAAACGCTTTCTAATAGCGGTAAAAGCTCAAACACTGCCTATAATAATACATTGCTATGCAGAATATTTTGCTAGTACAACTAAAATTCCTTAATAAAACGCCAAATTTAATGTTACTTCATACACATTTTTTTGAATAAAAAAAATACTATAAAGTCTTTTGGCATAATTTCACTGGTGAATGTATTTTAAAAAACCATTCATTTGTTACCAAAGTTTTGATTTTGAACCTTTCGAGCCTATCAAAATTTAAACTCGATATTACGTCACTTATGCCTGTTTAAAAATTTCATTGCAATTGCACTACTAAGTAAGAAATGATCGAATAATTTCCAAAATTTTTTGATATATCCATTGTGCTTTGTTTGATTTCAAATCCGTTTCTATTTAATTCAATGTTGTTTCAACTTGATTTTCTAATGGTTTTTTTTCTGTGTGTAAGTACATATTTGGTAATGGCAAGTAACTTAAAATTGTCATTAGAAATATCATTACTTTTTATGGGGATGTGGCGCCAAAATAATGACCTATCATTACGAATCACCTTACAACAAAAAAAAAGAAAATATACGGTTTCGTTCATACTGGGAAAAACTTCCCAATATGGACAAAAATAATGAACGTTAAATAAATTAAAAAAAAAACAAAATTTTTTTTAAAAATTTCAACTTATTGTCCAGATATTGTAATATTAGGTCTAAAAGATATTTAGTGCATATTTGATATAGCTTTAAACCCGTGGCGCCCCACTACCAAAGTTTTCGGATTAACGTTTTACGAGATTCTTAATAAAACTTTATACACAGATTTCAATGAAACTTTATAACTCATAGATGGCACTTAACTTAAAACCCTTAGCTACACAGTTTATCCGTAAAAACTTTTAAATACCTTTAATTATTTCTATATTTTTTTTTGCGGTTAATTTGGAAACGAAGTCGAAAAATTGCCTAATTCCTACATTTTCTACAATTTCTAACCTTCGATATGACAAGAAAATTAAATTAAAAATTTTTATTTAACATCATAAGTTCAGAAAAATCTGTTGTATTAGTTTCAAATATTAATTTTTATTTTATTAATTAATACTCATATAATTACAAATTAGATTACTATTACCCTAACCGAGCACTAGCTACTATGGCTTTCGGCGCGTTGTAGCGAAAACAGACAGTGCCTCTGGTGGGAATCGAACCCACGACCCCCGCACTGATAAGCCAGCACGCTACCAACTAGCCTACCGGGGCGCACAACAGTTTCAAATATAATTTTAAATAATACATTATATTTATAGATGGGTTTAATTAGTGTTTTGCTTGAATAACATACCAATTAATCAAATTCATAAAGTGTCATTTTCACAAGCATGTTGTGCATTTTTTAGTAAGAAAATGCCGCTTCAATTAATAGTGATTACCTGTTTTTTTCACATTCGGTTAACCGAAAACATGGGTTCTCTCAAAAAGTCGGTTTCTCAAAAAGTCTTTGCAATCGCTCTAAATTTCACACACAAAATTTTCTCTATCTACAAACAACACAATTTAGGGATCGATAAATCAAAATAGTTTATAAGAGCTTCTATTGGGAATTGTACAGAGTTGTATTTAGCTTAAAAACAAATTTATCTAACATCGTTAAATTATTAACACTAGACCTATCAAGAATATCTTTTTGATTTTTATCTAACAACTTTCTGTGTTGTGAATTGCATAGTTTCGATACAACTTTTTATTCTCTTTAAGAAAGTTTCAATACGACATTTCTATAATTTTGAAATTAATTAACATATTTTATAAACTAAAAATTCACAATAGTTTATCAAAGACTTAAAAGGATTTGTTATCGATAATACAGAATTTTATTAATTTAAGATCTCATATGAGGAAACTGCTTAACATACTTCAAAAATGACACTGGACTTTTTAAATTATTCACAATAGAACAATACAGAGATAAGCTTTCTTTGAAAGTGCTTTCTTTAAAAGTACCTATCTGAATTACTTATATTTATGAAATATTTTACTATAAGTAAACACTTTTGAAAAAAAAAAATATCTAAGAAATTTACGAAAATTATAATTCGTTAAAATAACTGTAACTGGAATTTTCCGAAACTCAAAAATATTAAAAATTGTGAAGCTTTAATAGCATTTCCTATAAAATCGTATAAGACTCTAACTTCTCTAATCATTAAAATTGCACATTTTAACAATTTACAACAGTTTTTAAAAACAGAGTTGCATTTTAAGTTAGTAAGACTTTAAAGGATTTGTTAGCGAAGTTAAACATTTTAAATAAATCTTGTAACTTCTATTATAAAGTTGTCAACTAAAATTAGTTTCTTTAAGTCTAACTTTTGTAAAACTATAATAAATTATACTTATTTAACAAATCTTAAATTACGAGTATTTACAATTATTTTTTAAAAAAGTTAAACAACCATATAAAAAAAACGATTCTTAAATTTTACTATATGTTAACAACAGAAATTACTTACATATTTTTCATTTATAATGATAACGTAATGATTCTGCATCAGAATCTTCTTCATCACTTGAAGAAGGAGGTGTTTCTAAATTCGCCACTGCTACATCTAAATAATCTTCATTTGTCAGCAATAATTTATCTAAATTCTCAACAATTTCGGTAAATGTAGGTCTGGCAGTGCCATCAAAATGCCAGCATTGACGCATTAACATGTATATATTGAGAGAACATTTGGCAGGTTTCTCCATACGTTGACCCGACATTAGATAACTATAAAGTTCTTCAGCTGACATTATGGTTGGATAAGGTTGAGCACCATATGTCATTATTTCCCAAAGTAGAATTCCATAAGACCAAACATCACTTTGAGAATCATAGAATTTTTCCTGTAACGATTCTGGAGCCATCCATTTGATGGGTAAACGGCCATTAGTGTTTTTACGATAATAATCCGTATCCTGAATATCTCTTGCTAAACCAAAATCGGCAATTTTCATAACATAATCATCCGATACTAAAACATTACGAGCAGCCAAATCACGATGTATACAACGTCTAGAAGCTAAATATTCCATACCACGGGCAATTTGAAAGGCAAACGATATTAAATGTTTCTCGGTTAGATGATGTTGTGGAGGCATTAAATTACCATCCTTATCATATTCTTTGCCAGGACGATTTTTATTAAGAAAATCTTTAAGATTACCATGTGGAGCAAATTCTACGATAACATATAAAGGACCACTTTGGGAACAGCAGCCTAAAAGATTAATGATATTAATGTGTTTGCCTATAATCTTCATGACTTCCATTTCACGTACTAAACTGGCTATATCGTCATCTGTATGACCTTCTTTAACCATTTTAACAGCCACTATGGAATTATTAACCTCCGCCATTACTACTCTACCAAAAGCTCCTTCACCTAAAGTGGCGCCCAATATTAGATGATTACGTGCTATTTCCCAATGAGAATCTAAAGGAAATTCATATTCATTAAAAGGAGCTGGTTCGGAATTGGAACTTTGTAATACCGTGGTTCGTTGTTTTTCAATTTTAACTACCGGCATAATCATGGCATCCATGGAACCGGAAGAATCACCACTGGCTGGTTTGTAGACTATAACTTTCTTAGTCCATTGATGCACGGTTTCTATACGTGTTTTAATAGCTTTTCATGTTTCATTTTATTTCGCCATACATAGTATATAATATGGCCAAAAGTAAAAGCATTAATATGATAACTGTGGCTACTACTACCTCCCATAATGTCTGCGATCTTATCACTTTTGTGACCTTGGTTTCATTAGGATCTTTAACTCTTAGATAAGCATTCGACATAGATTTACCCAAACCATTAATTTCCATACAGGTATACCAACCTTCTTGTTCTCGCGTAACATTTTCAAATTTCAATTCATCTTGTACATCCTGTAGTACCGTACTATTAGGAGAACAGCCATGAGAAGAGTTACAAGGGGTAAATGTCCATGTTTTTGAGCTAAAGAGATCGGATAAGAACTTGCATTGCATTTCTCCCGATTCATTAATAAATAATGTTAAATTTGCTGGAGCTACTAAACTAATGGGCTTATGATTAACCCGATCACTGATGTGTAGAGAAGTGGTATGATTTATACAGCCATAGGGATTGCAGACGACACAGGTATATAAACCCGAATCAGTGGGTACTAACTTCTCCATAGTTATGGTCCATTTAGATTTCTTTACCTTACCCATTATACGAGAAATTTCGTGCCATTTACTAGCCAGGTTATATTGGGTTCGGGTTTTCCTATAGCTGGACATACTAGTTGTATAAAGCTGCCAGATGGTTTGGAATAGATATTACGCATATTTTTACGATTTTTAAATCGGGGTAATTTATCCAATTGTACTTGAGGTTGATCATCTTCTTCCTCATCGCCAATACGATCATTATCATTTGTAATATCTACCGGCCGATCATCATCTTGTTCAGTTTCGGTTAAATGTTCGACTGCACCACCACCACCACTACGTTTTCTTACCTCTACTTGAGAAGTATAACCATAATCGTAATCATTTCCTTCGGGATGTGAAAATCTTCTGGCCATGCCATTCGCGGGTTTTACATTAATCACACAGATTGTAAAAATAAACACGCTTATTAAAATTACTACGGATTTTGATAATTAGTTTTAGGTGATCTTAACTCCATGACGTTTAGTTTGAAAATGATTTGTTAGATTGCAAATTTCAAAATAAAGACCCTTAAGTGATATTTACACATTTAAAAAAATTGTGAGTATTTTTTCTCTTTCTCTTCTTCTGTCTTTAAATAACTTTCTCTCTTTGGAAAATTTCCGTTTTGTATTATAAAATTCGATTAAAGTGGGTTTGTTTTAAGGGTTTTTTTCAGTGTTTGCCTCTTCAATGACAACATTTTATGGTAAATTTTTGACACATGTGCTGTAAGTATGTTTTTAAGATTCGCTCTTCTTATAAAGATTATCAAATATTTTCTATTTCTTTTCAATGCCGTTGTGGTAATGTACCGGAAATCCACTTTAGAACTGTTGGAAGATCAACAACAAAAAAGATACTTGTGTTTCTCAAAAAAAAAAAACAAAAAAATTTATGTTTTATGCCACTTCTTGTTAAAATTGGATATCTCAAAGTATATAGAATCTTCAGTGTTGTTGCAGTTGTTGTTTAGAGTACGCCGCATAAGAAATGATCAAAAGCAACATGTGTGTTTCGAATAGTCTTCTGTTACTTTTTATAATTTATATTCAAATTTCTCTGTTTTAAATGTTTGATGTTAAGATCATTAAAAATCTTAAAAATAGAATTGTCTCATTTGCCGTTTTTTTCTATGCTTCCATCAAAGTTGAGATTTTCTATTTAAATTCAAATCTCTAACCATAAAGATCTCTTATATCTGTTAGTGATGATTGATGTGGCAATCGTGGAAATTGTATCACAAACAATAATTATAATGATGATCACCTTTTCTATAGTTGGATAATATTAAACATTTCCCCAAAACGGAAATGAATTTTCCTGCTGTGTCGTTTTTCTTAAAAGATCTTTAAAAATGTCTGGTATTTATAGAGTTTTATTACAATTATGTCATTTTTAGCATAATATTTTTTTTTCAAATAAATCTTTTTTGAAAATTTTCAATATTTTGTTGTTGTTGCTGTTGCTGTTGTTATTGTGATGATAAATTTATTAGCCCACATTTTGGTTTATTTTCTTTTTTGTAGGCTTTTCACTTTTATCTGTTAAAGGTGTTATTTTAGTTGTTCAGCGTGTTTGTTTTGAATGGTGATTTGTGTCAAAATGTTTTCAATTTAATATCTGTAAAATAGGAAACAGAAAAGGCATTAATTAGTATAGTTTTACAGATTTTTTTTCAAAAATTTTTAAAATTTTATTAAAAAATATTTGAAGTTAATGCATTCATAAATAAATCTTCATAATTATAAAGAGAAATGATTTTGTGACAAACTTTAACCCTCTGACGTGCAAGGAATAATTATAATTTGTATTTGTGTAATCCAAATATGATAACTTGATTTGCTTTATTTTTGTAAATATATGGAGGTTGAAAGCTCATTATAAATTAACAATAACATACAAATAATCTCGATGTATGATGCTTGTTAGGAAAAGATCCTAGCCACGTGTGTGATTGCTAGGAAGACAAAAATAAAGCAAAATTGATAATTAATAGGTTTATTGTTAAAGCTCTGCCTATTCTGCTTTTCTAAAACTTCGAGTTCTGCTGAGATCCTTAGCCAGATCGAAATACTAATAGCTAGCTAATATTTTTCACCTGCTTTATTTTTGTTGTTCTTATGTGTACGGATTGAGGTCAGTTTTTTTATTTAATAATTAATATTAATAAATGTCCAATATTTCGACCAAAAACAACGTTGGTCATTATCAAGGGTATCTAGAAAAATACACAATATTTAAAATTAACATAAATTAAATTATGAAACATTTAAAACTCAATATTTAATTACATTATTTTAAAAGATTAATAAAACTAATTTTAACGTCACTGTTACTGCTGTGTTCGAGCTTTTATTTACTACTGTTTTCTTAATTTGTACTTGTCTATCGAATGCCTATATATTCGTGCACATCTCTCGATATCAATTTAATAATTTAGTCTCCTATTAAAGGGTTCATCAATAATGTATAGCATCTCTAATGAGTATCTTCTTTTTTCTAGTTACGTTCTTGTACTAATACATCTTCATTGTCAAATTCAGGTATGCGCCCTGTTAATACGCAGTGGGCCGCAAGAGCAGTTTTTTGCTCTAAAGGCCTATCTTTGGCAATCAAATCAGATATGTGTGCTGCAAGTCCCGTTTTCAATTTCGTTTTCGTTGTACCAACATATGTCTTCTGGCATATGTTGGACTCGTCACCGCTGCATTTAATTCTGTATACCAGGTTGGATTTTTCTTCTTTATCTAATCTAGATTTTGTATTACTGAATCATTTATTGACGTTATCATGTGTTTTTCATAGCTAATTCAATTCGTGCTTTATCATAAATATCAGAACTTTTTAAACGTTCTGATAAACCTGGTATGTAAGTAATAGATTTATATATTTTCTGTGTTTTTCTCTTTTTCTAAATTGTCGGAATTCTCTTGTTCATCACGTATGTAAATACATCATATACCGTCTTCTAAGGGAAATCATTCAAATACAGGATTTCTCGGATTTTGTGCATGTTAGTTTTATGATAATCTATATCACAAATATCTAAAACTCTATTGATAAAGTTTGTTTGCTGTATTAACTTTTATTCCCCTTGAATGTTTCGAATAAAAATTTAGCAGTCTTCCTGATGACAATAGTTTCTGGTACCAGTTTAATATTAATGAGTTTCCCTCTTTAAGTACTACAGCATCCAAATAAGGTAATTTATTGTTGTTTCCCTCTCCATAGTAAACTGAATCTGTCTGTTGAAATCATTTAGTATTTTCAAAGTATCATCAATATCCTTCGTCCTTATAACACAAAATAAATCATCAACATTTTTAGTTAAGATTTTGGTTTATTTTTCATCTTTGCAATGGAATGTCAAGAAGTTCTTGCATTACTTTATCGGCTATTACTTATTTATTTTGTAAATATTCGGAGGTTAAAAGATCGTTCTAAATTAGAGATACCGTTTTAGTTAAATTTAAAAGTAATTTTATTTAATTTAAATTTATTTATAATTATAAAGAGAAATAATTTTGTGATAAACTTTAACTGACGTGGAAAGAATAATTCTTATTTGAATTTTTTCTTAAATTATGTGTAATCCAAAAGCGTTAATCACTTTAGTTACAATTACAAGAGTATTTTTAAAATTAAAAAACTAAAAACAAAAACGTGAACAAAGTCATAAAAAGATTAAATTATTTTTATTTGGACTTTTCAATCCAGTAAGGTTCTGCGACTATCACGCTACAATTAATAGTATCCCTAAAAGTTTATATCTCTCTAGTATCGATTACAATAAGTTTTCTTAAAATCGTGCTGAAAGTTTTTCTAAAATAAAGGGTGGAAACGAAAAAAAAAATTGTCATATTCAAATGCGGATTAAAATCGCTACACACACAAAAAAATAAAACCCATTTCAATCACTGAAACCACTGATTTATAACTTTAATTTCAGTAATTCGGCGAACAACGAAAACAATTAGATACAGTGTTGTGTTGCCATACGAAATGTTTCTTTATGGCTTGAATTTAAACCGGCTTGTAGTTCTCATTTAGGAGCAGACTCATTAATACTTATGTGAACAAATTCATACAGAAATTAGTTATTTTATTTCTTTTGAAACAAAATTATTTTGTTCTTTATTTTTTGCATAAATAGGTTCTTTTGTTTAAAATAGAGGATTATTTTTTATATAATTTTTAATTTATTTTTAAAAAAATGGTTTTTTTAAATAAATTTAACTTAAAAAACTACGTTATCAAATTATGATAATGTTTTAGAACAAATTCATTATTCACATTAAAACCACTAAAATTAAATTATTTAACTTAGTAAAGTAATAAACCTAATGATGATTAATAAAGTCTAATTAAAATGGATTTAAAATATTTATAACTACACTCAAAAAAATGAGTTTGTAGAAAAGTTAGGAAAACATCTTGTAAATCAGGTATACTATTTTTCAGCAAATTTTTTGCTAAAATTAAGTTTAAAACCAAAATTTTAGTTACACTAGTTCAGCACTTAACTGTTTTGAACTAATGTCTTACTAATATTTTACAAATGTTTTACTAATTTATTTTGCTAAAAAATTGTGTTGATTAGCACATCAATAAAGTGAACGACAACCAGACTGAAAGATATACGCAGAATGAATTCATAGACGTCACGGTATTTTTAGATGTAGTAGTGACAAGGAAAATTATACTAAAAAGTACAGCTCTAGTAAGACATAATATAAAAAAACAACCATGGAAGATTTTTGTATCTTTTTTTCATACACAAAACAAAATTGTGGATTAAAACAACTTAATCTAATAATTAAATAAAAGACAAAACAAAATATTTAAATTTAATAAGATTAAATGTGTATTTGTAAACTAAATGTTTATATGCTTATATTAACAATCTTGTGTGGTCAAATTTGCAAACAAATATGCAATAAGTAGACAGACTAAAGCGAAAGACAAAGACATACATCTTAGGTAGATTTTTCTATTTCCTTTTTCTTATTGCAAAAAAGGGTTTTATTGTTATATTTTGTTAGTTTTTCGTTTCGTT
>JAEKOY010000088.1:0-50000 GCA_021234595.1 Delia radicum | reverse complement strand
TTTGAATGCAGAATCGGGAGAATTTTTCAATATTTTTTATACTTGACCAAATTTTGACAAAAGGATCGTTAACTAATTTTTAATTCACAAAAAATTGTGTTTTTGTTAAAAACGGTTTAGATCACGGGATGTTATCACTAGAGCCAAAATATTTTAGGAGTCATCATAAAACATGTTAATCATTATTTACAGCGGGTGCATCTTGCATTTTTTATAAAAATCCGAAAAATGAGGCACCCTACTCTGTAAAATAAAGACAAAATGAAATATTTAAATTTAATAAAACTAAAATGTCTATCTGTAAACTGAATGTTTATAGTGGTTTTTAATGAGGGTGGCCAAATTGCAATCAAATATACCCTCAGGTAGACAGACTGATGCGAAAAACAACGACACACATTTTCCATTCTTTATTTTCAGAAAAAGGGTTGAATATTTTGGTGCTTTTTTGTTTTTTAGAATTATCTACTAAGATTTAGTTTAATTCAAAAATGTCATATTTTAAACAATTATTGATGTCAGTAGCTGTTAGCAAACCTTTTGCTGAATATTTTTTTGCTAAATGATTTTTAGTTTGCTTACTTTAGCTCCCTCTTGACTAAAAATTGGCTGACTCAGCAAAATTTTTAGCTGATTTTTTTTTTAGTGTAGTACTATAATACCACCATCTTCATATTGTATAAAATACCATGTTTACCAAGTCTGCTCGTGCCTTGTTTTTTTTTACGTTAAATATTATTGTCCATATGGTCGTCATAAAAAATATAAGTACGAGAGATATTCTCCTCTAATGCACTGGTACCTGTAGTGTTTTTTTTTGTTGCATTTTATATTTAATATTTATAATGCCTTTGGGAGGAGCAACACTTGTGGTTAAAAATAAGAAAATGAATTAATATGGAAAATGTTGGTAAGTTACAGTAAACGGGTACGAGTATAAAGATAGACCATAAATTATTGAATATAGATACACAAATGTTTGTATTAATTAAGTGTATTTAAGAAATATCTAAAAACAATTTAAACTTTATAATTTTAAGAATAAGTCCATCTCTGCCTAGCTCAACCCTCTCTCTATAAATTTAGTCACGTTTTCTATAAAAAGGGTTTCATATGCATTTTGCACTTACAAGCATGGATGGTAACCGATTCGATTCGGGTTTCGGTAAAGTAACGCTATTTTCGTTTATTTCGGTAACGGTATTTTAGGGGTGATGGTATTTCAGTTATTTCGGTATCGGGTATTTAGCGTTAACGTTATTTTACTCATTTTGGTAAAACTATTTTTAGCGGCAACGGTATTTTAGTAATTTTAAGGATAACGGTTTTACAGTTATTTCGGTGTAACGTTATTTTAGTTATTCAGCTAATGTCAATGAACACCGATATTTTTAGGCCCAATTATGTCCGAATTCCAATGACCGGCTAGTTTACGATCAGACTTGGGTAAGATTATTTTTTTTTATCTTGTCAAATTATTTCGGTGACGATATTTCATTTATTTCGGTAACTGTATTCTAGTTATTTCGGTAACGATATTTTAAGGATATTGGTATTTTAGTTATATCGGTAACGGTATATTTGAGGAAAACGATATTTTAATTATTTTGGGATAACGATAGTCAGTTGAAAGGCTTTTGAATCGATAACGGTATTTTAGCGGTATTTGCGCCAGATGCTCATGCTTCGAGGTTAAAAACTGGCGTCAACAATTACCACACTTTTCGTTTTTCGGCTTTTGTCGATTTGTTTTAGACAAATGGGCTGCTAAATGCAAGAGCTATTGGAGGCGCATTAACTGGTATACGAAATATTTCCGATAACTTTCAAGTATTTTTGTTATTCAAAAAAATGTGTTTTAAGTTACATATATTAAAAGTGGTGTTTTTTTTCTAGAATTAAAATTAAGATTTGATTTAAAACAAAAAAGGAAGAATTTAAAAACTAAATTAAAATAAGAAACATCATGTTGCCATCTACTCAGACATTTGTATTGCATACTACTTTTAAACCAAAGTTCTCGAGTTATGAAAACGATTTTTAAAAATCGTCATATACATTTTTTTGTTGGATTTTTAGTGCATATTTTTGTGATGTTAGTGCATTTTTTATTTTGAGGATATCTGAATTAAGTGTATATTTTAAGCGCATATTTTGCATTTTTCAGTGCATATTTTTGCTTTTTGAGTGCATGAAAGTTGCTTCCCTGGTTATCATATTTTGAGTGTTTTAAGAGTCAGAAATGTTTTGGATTGGTATGTAATAAAACATCTACAAATTAAAAGAATATGACAAAATCGCGCCGAGTTTCTACTCAACGTTTGGTTACTAAAATTTTTACTTTCTAATTATTTTTTTAAAAGTTTAACCAATTTTGTCCGCTTGCCGATTTTTGGAACACCCATGATCTTATATCGGAATAAGGCTAAGAAAATTAAAACACTCACTAATTGTTTATCCTTAAATTATCATTATCTTTAAATTATCAAGATCAAGACTTCCAAAGTTATAAAGTGATATCATGAGTTTTTGTCAAAATATTATTTTGTGTACAGATGTCAAAATTCTCTTAAATTTAAAAGAATAACTCGAAGAGATTGGCAACAGCACAGATCTTCACAAATCAAGGAACGGTTGAAGGAATGCACAACAAATTTAAGAAGGCTACTTGAACATCAGAGAACTGTTTCATTAAACAAATATCTTGAAAATTTAAATCCTACATCAAGAACTGATAACTCATAATGTCGTGCTACAAAGACTTTAAAAAGTCCTGTATTCCTTTGCGAAAATTAAACGGCGACTGGGCTAGAAATTGTAATGAAAAAGTAGATCTGATTGTAGAACACAAAAACAAAAATGTCACGCCAAATATAACAAGTTCTGTAACAGAGTTGCCACCTATTGTACCCGGGCACCGATCAGATACCCAATTAATGTTTGAGATGCGAGAGGTCGAAAAGGTTATTTTTTCAACTGAACCCTAAAAAAGCTTCTGGTATCGATAAGATCACTAAGAAGATGTTTTTGGAGTTACCCCGTATATCAATAAAAATAATTCTCTTTATATTTATTTCTATTATACGCATTGAATACTACCTCCCACAATGGAAAGTTTCGCTAGTTAAAACGATACCCACCAAGCCATGCAAATATCAAACAAAAGTAGAACCATATAGGCCTATTAGTCTTTTATCCAAATTGTCAAAGGTGTTTCTCGAACACTTATCCTAATTGGAAAGATAACTATTTACGTAGACCAAAACAACTCTATTCCAGCTCACCAATTTGGCTTCAGGAGAAAACACAGCACCATTGAGCAAGCCCATAGTTACTGTTGGTAGAAAAACTTTCGAGGAGAAAAAATACTGCTCTGCTTTTTTTATCGATGTCTCAAAAGCTTTCTATGCATTTAGGCATGAAATAGTATCCTTTAAAATAAATATTTGTTGCCCTCCAATACCCACAGTCTACTTGTTCAAAGCTATATAACAAATCGAAAATTTACTCTTGCTGAAAAAAGTTTGGCAGCTCTCCTCAAGAAAGATATACTAGTCCCACAAGGTACTATTTTGGGTCCTCTGTTGTATATTCTTTATACGTCAGACATGCCGTTGAATATTAATAAATACACCTCAACGTTCGCTGACGATACTGCCATTTTAAGCGTTCATGATGATTCAAAAATAGCGTCAAGAATGCTACAGACACACATTTCACAATTGGAGGATTGGTTGGATAAGTGGTAAATTAAAGTGAATGAGAAGAAATGTATCCACATTACTTTTACGCTGAGAAGGTAGACGTGTCCACCCATTAAAATTAATAATCAAAATATACTTCAACACACATCTGCGAAATATCTTGAAATTTACTTTGATCGTCGACTCACGTAGAAAAATCATATAAATGCGAAATTAACTCAGATGAAACTAAAAACGGTATAACTCGCTTGGCTTACAGGTTGAAACTCTAAGCTAGGCCTGGACTGTAAATTACTCATCTAAAAATCGATCATGGAACCCATATGGTGCTATGGAATTCAGCTCTGGGGTACTGCCTCCGCGTCAAATATAGAAAAAATACAAAAAAGGCGAAACAAATTCTTAAGAATTATCACAAACGCACCCTGATATGTTAGAAATTGCAACATACGTATATATCGAAATGACTTATTAGATATAAAACCGTTCAAAAAATTCCAATTTCGACCTCTACCCCCTTCAATTTTTAACAAACTTGGTATTGAAGGTAACTGTCATACAAATATGTCATTGTACACGTTTTGGGTTGTCAGCTCTAACGGTTGTGGAAATATCGCGTTTTAAAATATGTAAAAAAACATCGAAAATTTAACAAAAGCAGTCGTACTTAATCGTACATGTCTATTTAACGATTGGAAGCTACGTGATTCATTGATACCTCATTTTAAAGCTTGCTTTAAATTAAATAGGCGAAAACCTAAAAAAAAAAAATGAATTTTTTTCCAAATCCGTTCTTGAAACCGCTGTATTTCAAAATACGGGCTTCTAAATTAAAAAAATATATATATATATTAATTATGAATAATTCTTCTATACCGTCACCAAATCCCTATGTGGTACTCCTGCATGTTTATAAATTATCGGCTATTTAGTTAATTTTTTTCACATTTTTATTTATAACTCAGAACCCGTAAGAGCTCTACATAGGGATTTAGACACGACATATGGAAGTAATTTTTATTTAACATATATTTTTTTAAAAATTAAAAAAAACATTTTTTTGAAAAATTACTTTTTGAACAGCGGGTTTGGAAAACAATGCATTGTGCCGTGGAGTAGTAAATAATTTGTGTACTCTAGTAAAACCACATTTTAAGTAGGTATCAACGAGGTATCAATGACTCTCGCAGCTTAAGCCGTTAAAAAGATATGTAATATTATGTACGACCACTTTTTTAAAATTTTCAAATATTCGTCGTATTTGAAACACGATATTTCAAGATCCGCTGGGATTAGCTGTTCAACATTTGGACGAGGTTATAGTTATATAACGTACATCTTCTATTCCTAGTTTGTTTGAATTTAGAAGGGGTGGACGAAAACGAGTGGTTGATTTTATGTATATTGTTTTCAGTCAAATGTAACCCTGGTAAAAGATGAAAGTATTAGACGCCGTCAACTCTGTTTAACAAAACATCCCCACTTACTAGCCCGTTTCTTAATTAATAATCATGGTCACCAACTGAGGATGTGGTCCGCTAATAAGGATCAATAGATTATCTCCATTGAACCATAAAATATCAGTCTGGACTTAATAATTACGATTTAGATTCAAGATTTGAATACTTATTGTTAGTTGACCGCATTTAAGTGAAAGATCTAATAAAAAATATGAAAAAAATTAGTTTTTGACGAGTTTTTCTTAAATCGGTTATTTCTGTTTTTTTTAATGATTTTAGGCCATATCCCATTTGTTTTAGGTAGTAATGGACTAAACTTCAGAAATATTGGCCAAGGATTTCAAAGAGAGCCATAATTTAATCGAAATATTTTACTAAAACTAAATATCGTACTTAATGAGCTTCAGGATGAAAATGCCCACATGGATATTTAACTTATGGTTACGAAGGTTATTGTAATCAACGAAAATATCAAGAAAATATTCATATTAAATGTATCCATCTACAAATATGCCTAGAGTTTTATCTAAAGACATAACCAACCATTCCCAGCAAAATGTCAGTAATGGGCTCTCATTACCAGTATCTAAATAATAAGCACTTGTATTAGGGCCAACTGTGTATAATTCGGCGTCAAAACTCAGCATTTTTGATCGTCGATGTGGTTTTTGTAAAGAAGGTTTACATATTCGCTGCATTATAAAAACGCATCCAAATTTTTACACTCGCTTACCCGTTGCATTACAAAAAAATAAACATAAGTTGTTACCAAAATAATTAGTTATTCATCTGCTTATAAGCAACTAGATAAATATGTGGTTACAAGTTTCGAAATATTAAGGTTTACCCTTATACTTATCCGTAATTACAAAATAAGTAGTTGACAAAAAGACATTATATTTGTTATAAAATAATTAGGAGCGCGTATGCTTAACTGTTTATAAAAACTACTTCGTCAAACAGCAACAACTAGTGCTGACGTCAAATTATAATGTGGTGAGATATTTATTTTCATTATATAACCACTTACGTGGTAATGAAAGGTTTTGCTGGGTTATTACAAGAGCTTTAAGATTATTATTTTTATGATTAAAGATTTTAACTCCTTCTGAAAAATTTTTTATTTTTTTTTTTTGTTGCTTCTTTCATTTAGAGAAATTTATACGTGTATTAAATCAAGAAAAAATTCCATATTTATGCTTTTGTTTTTTCGCTATAGTTGTTGTACGCGAAATAATGCTGTTGCTGTTGTTGTTGCTGTAATAATAAAATGAATGTTGTACAACAAATGATGTACAATAGTGTGTTGTGCAGCATAAATCGTTGTTTATTTTGAACATCTACAGGATTTGATGAATGCAACGAATATTATGTATGACGAACGTCTACTACGATGACGATGACGACGACGATGATGATGGAAAGAATGAGTAAAGAACGCAAACAAAAAGTTTAAAATTTAACTATCTACTACTACTAAGTTTTTAATATGAATGTTGGGGCGGTTGTTACGAGTTGTTGAGTTCTTTTTTGTTTTTAAATTTTTTTTGTTAAAGTTCGTTTTTTTTTTTTTTTGTTTGTAAACGTGTGTATGTGTTATTAACCGTTGCACTCTGTGTTGTAGGCGTAACACTTTGGTATCAATCAAATAACGAATATATCCTGAGACTGAAATCATAGTGGAGTAGAGTCATGTAATTTTTCGATCTTTTTTTCTCGTTTTAGAATTAAAATAATTTATAGTTTTTATTACATTTTTTTTATTTTTGTTTTTTTTTTTTAATTTACACCAGTAATTATTACCTCTTGTATTTGATCCTCAGAAATCAACATTTTTTCTATTTTTAACATAAATATTTTTTCTTAACTTAAATATGTTTTCTTAAAAACAATTACTATATTTATTTTTAACGACTTTAGTTAATATTTATTTGATATTAAAAAGCGTGTGTTTATATTTTCATGTTTGTTTATTAATTAAGATTTTATTATGTTCACAATTTCACGTTATTTTCACTCTTTTTGAGTTGACCGCTTTTAATAATTGAATGATGTTTCAATATCAAAGGTCTTTAATCGACTAAAAATAGAGAGTCATACGCATAATCAAGTAGATATCAACATTAAACAAAAAAAATTTATACAAATTCACATAGATACTCTCACAACACATGAACACACACATCAAACAAGTTAAACATATAGTTTGCGTGCTCGTACGCACTTTCTCATTAAACTGTTTACACACAGAAACACACACACACAATCTGACAACTGCTTTGCGTACATTTCTCATTTGACCTGAGCTATAATTGATAGAAATCATAGATAGATTGTCATAGTATTAGTGTTAATAAAATGGAAACATTGTCGTTAGATACAACATAAATATAGTATCCCAGCAAAAATAAATGGAACAACTCCTAAATGAATAACTTTTCATTATACTGAAAGAGTTATATTTCATGATATTAATGTAACAATTTGATAGAATTTTTTTTTCGTAGATTCAATCAAAAATTTCCTTATATACATGAAATTGAATTACTACTATGATATTGTTTGTAACATTATTTTCATAAAGATTCATAAGAAATCATTAGATTTCTCTTCATATACACTAAGGTGTCCCGAATAAAATAGAAACAGGAATACCACTCAATCGATGCGTATTAAAAGCTAAATATGGAAAAATAAATATAAGTTTTTGAAGTGTATCTTCAGTTCCCTACCAACGATTGAAGTTGCCGGTTGTACAGCATGTTGGCCAAAAAGCGTATAGTTTTTTTGTTCCAAATAGTGCTCAAAAGTTTCGTAATTTTTGGATAATTACTGGAAAAATATTTCAAAATTTTCTGTAGAGTAATTTTGGTCCACAAGATTTTATTTTTTAATTTTGAGCAAGTACAATTGTTTTATGTACAAATTTAAAAACACATAAAGTATAGAAATTGTGCTTAGTCTACATTAAAAAATCCTCTGGTGCACTAAAATTGCTCTCCAGAAAATTTAAAAATATTTTTTCATTAATAAGAATCTTTAGAGCCCTATTTAAACAAAAAAACCGAAATTTTTTTTGTTAAAATGCAGTAAAGCCGGCAACTTTAGTCGCTGGTAGGGAAATAAAGCTCCACTTCAATTTTTTTTTTTACTTATTTTCCCCATATTCAGCTCTTTCATATTCGGGACACCCTAATATGCACCAAGAAAAAAGATTGGTTGGAATTCGGTCAAAACCATTAAAAATTATTATCGTTATTTAACTTGGAATTACCTACAGTCGCTAGAAAAAGTGAGTGCTCACTAAGAATTTGAATTTTCTAAGGATTAAAAGTTCATATATTTTAAGTTTTATTAAATAAAATTCTCTAGTTTTTATTTGCGATAATATTTACTGCATTATTATTGAAAAACTAGTTCGGAAAGATTCATATAGAGTCGTTCCAAATCAACGTTGATAGTCGTCAGCTCGATGCCTTACGATTTGCAAGAAACGTGGTATCAAGTCGGCCTGACGAATTGATTGCGGCAGTATTTTAAGAAAAAATTATACAAATAAAACATATGTTTTAAGTTTCAACGCTCCACTTTGTTTAGTATTTTTATTTTTTTTTGAGCCTCAGTGAATTTGCAAACATGGAAAAAATGGTCATCGTTGTGTAATTCAATATTTTCATTTGAAAGGTCTCAGTCCAACCAATATCAAAGCTGAGCTAGATTCTGCTATTGGGCAGTCGGCTCCTTAGTTTACGACTATAAAATATGGTATGTCAGAGTTTAAACGAGTCCGTATGAGCTACCAAGACGAACGTCGTAGTGCTCGACCAATTGAGGTGTTCACGCAAGAAACGGTTTAGAAAATCCAAAAAATGGAATTTGATGATCGACCTACGTGAGTAGGCTGAAATAATAGTGCTAAACATCTCATACTGACCGAGATGAGAAAGCTTTGTGCAAGATGGGTGCCGCGTTTGCTCAAACAAACAACAATAACATCGTCGTGAAGATGTTTAAATAGAGATGGCCAAAATCAAAGAATTAAAGTTCAAATTGCTTCATCACGCACCGTATTCGCCAGATTTAGCTCCCTCGGACTATTTTCTATTTTTAAACTTGAACAAATGGTTCGGTGGTAAAAGATTCTGCAGTTGATGTCTATTTAAAGGAGCTAGAAAGATCTTACTATAAACTGGGTATCGAAGCTATTGAATATCGCTGGGGAAAGTGTATCGAAATAAAAGAAGATTATATTGATAAATAAAGAAAAATGTTCCCGAATTTGTTGTTTTCTTTGTAAGCTCGAGAACGCCCTCGTATGTGTAATCTCCTAATTAGTATGAAAAAACATTTTTTTTTTAACTTTGTTGCATTTCGCATTTTATCGCTTCTTAAAGTGGGTATTTTTATTTTTAATTTATAAAAATACATACTGTTCAAAATGCTGTAATTAGTGAAAGCAATTAAAAATGAATATCTTATTTACAGTGGGGAGCACTTGTGAGTACATGTAAGGACTTTTTACACCTAAAGATTCAGGCCGAAAAATGTTTGACACTAGAACTAAATTATACTTTTCTAAAGGTACAAGGTTAGCTGAATCTAAATCTGGCCTTAGATTCACTCTCCGACATCAGGCGTTCGAGCTATATTAACGAGAAAAGTGTATTTTTTGATCAAAATGCTCCGATTTTTGACCTTCCTGGAAATACATTTTTCATAATACTTGGAACGACACTACTCTTACCATTTTTTTCAGTTTTTCAATTCAATTTATTTCCTTACGACATTATCGTCGGTTGAACTTGATAATAAATTTGAATTTTTAAAATTTTGCATTGCGGGACTTTAAAATTGCTGTTACAACCTCAATTTCAATTTACAGTAATGTCGTAAGGAAATAAGTTATCTTAAAACTTGAAAAACTTAAAAAAATGGTAAGAGTAGTTTGTTCAGGTGACGTTCCAAGTATTATGAGAAAATTATTTACATGTACTCACAAGTGCTCCCCACTGTAATAGCTTATTTTGCCTTCTCTGCTGAAGCTCTGATATATACGCTTTTATAAAAGAATAAAAAAGCTTAAAAATGTCCTTGATTCACAAATATCTCAAAATGCACGAATATCTCAGATTTCAGATTATTCATTAAGTCCTCTAAAACATATAAAAATTCAGACTGGATAACAATTCGGATATGTTCTTTGGAAAAACGAGGTTTTCGATCATGTTCAATATAAAACAACACAAATTTCCAAAACTTAAAAATATAATAGATTTAAAAAAAAAAATTATTATAAAATAAATTTAAAAATATAAATATAACATAAATTTAAAAAAATATTTGTAGAACAATAGTAGTATTGCCTAGTAGTATTATCAGAAAAAATAGTTTTCTAAAGAACGTATTTTTTCTACAATCTATATTTTTTATGTGTATTAGTGGACATATTGATCAATCTACAAGCAAAAATTTAAGAAAAATTATGTGCTTTTTGAGATATTCGCGAATCAAAGTTTTTCTCTTTTCTTAAAAGCGTGTATATTAAAGCTTCACATAACTCATAGAAGACAAAATAAGATTTAATATGACATATTCATTTTTAAAATCGGACTGCGCGTTTAATAATTACTACCATTTGAACAGTATGTATATTATTTTTTTTTTTTAAATACAAACTTCAATAAAACAGCAATAAAACGTGAACGACAACGAATTTTACAAAAATACACAAATTGTTTTGTCGTGCTAATTATGAGATTGATTACATATGTATACTAAGTTTCATGCAAACCGGAAGGGTGAAGTTTAAAAAGTCATATTTTCTTTCGGGAATGACTCTGTTCTGATAATGCACTTAAAGTAATTATAATAAGAAATTTTGAATAGTGACTAAATTTTGTTGGTTGCAATGGAATCCCATAATCTCTATGTATATAAAAACAAAAAACTAATAAAACTGTAAAAATATTACTTGAGCCAGAGTAAAATTGTTTTTATATAAATGTAACATTTTTGCACACAGAGAAATAAAGTGCCAACCGAATTGAAAAGTGTATTTTAATGGTAACAACTTATAAATTCAGTTAGTACAACGATATTTACATTAGATTTCTAAATATTTTGGGGTTTGCAATTAAAATTCAGTTGAATTAACCGAATTTTGTTGTGAACACTAATGTTCAGTTGCAGAAACCGACTGAAATTCATAATAAACTAATTTAAATCGTAGTAACCAAGTTTCAGATGGCAAATAGCTACATTTTTCTCTGTGTGTGGTAATCAAAGTTTAGTAACGTCATGATGCTTTATTTTTGTAAATATACGGAGGTTGGAAGCTCGTTAAAAATTAACAAAAAACAATTTATTTTCTGCGTTTAAAGTTTCATAAATTCATACTAAATAAAATATAATTTAATTAAAAAAAAAAAATTGCATGTAGGTATTTTCCAATATTTTAATATATGAAAGGACAACAAGACTGCTAAAACTCTGATATAATGTATAACAAGCGATAACACACAGAGGTCGTGGGTTCAAACCTCAATGGGTACATCATTTTTTTTAAATCAAATTTAAAAAGTAATGAAAATCTTTCTTATCATTGATTTATATCTTTTGTTAGTAAAAGGAGCAACTTTCTTTTTATGACATCCTAAATTCACCGAAGAAAATCCCAAATTTGAATAACTTCCTGTTCAACAATTATTGTGTTTTATTAACAAAGTTTTCCTCGCTCTTTTTGCTGGGATGTGTAGATAATATTAATGATTTTATTATTACTCATAATTGTAATAACAACCCTTGTTATCCATGAGATACTCTCACACACTCATACATTGATACAATATAATACCATGTAATTACAACAATATAGAGTAATAAAATGTGGAAAATTTAGACCAATCATAAAGGTGATCATAAAAACAAAACGGTATTCGTTTTTATAGCATACTCCATTAAACACTCGTATTTGTATTTGTATCTATGTATTGTATATCTATGTAGTTAGTAACTTTATACGCATATGACATCTAATCTACCAAAGTAATAAAATCGGTTGTGTTTTTCTATTTGCTACCTAGCGCGATAAGTATGTATGCACGAGCATGCTTATGAAATAGTGCATACTAAATATTAACCATTTTGTATTGAAATCCTATGAATAAAAGATACTGTACTTGACACACACAATTTTGTAATTAGATGCTTTAGTTCCTGGAAAATACAAATCGAAATGTAGTTTGTCCAGTCTTTTTTTTTTTTTTTTTTTTTATTAGTTATTTTTGTTTATATTTTATTACACAGCCCGACACTGTTTTTCAAACCTAAAATTTGTTCAGAGATTTTGAGTAAATTAGGAATTATGATTTGAAAACTGGTATTCGCTCTTTGACCAGCTCTACCTTTTTTTTTTAGTTATTTCTTTAAAAAATAGGTTTTTATGCTTTTTTCGGGAGCTAATCTTTACTTCTTATTATTGACGAAGGAATCGGAGACATACATACAGAGACAACATATTTATATATTTTTTTTCTCACACAAGGAAAAATCAATATATAGTACAAAAGTGACTCAACTCAAAATTTTTAATTTTTCAGAAATCGAAAAAAAAACATTTGCAATTTCATACTAATTGAAGCATAAAGAAAGACATAACTGTTTTTTAGCAACAGTTAACAACAACAAAATACATTGATATTTTTTCTTATAGATAAACAAGTATAGTGTGTATAGTTTAAGCATATAAAACCGAAAAATTAAAATTTTGAGTTGAGTCACTTTTGACCTGGGTGTGCGATATATCGTTAAACTGCGTTTCGCTATCAAGTCTGAATTCCTTTTAAAAAGACTAAAGTTAACAGTTTAAAAAATATATTTAAATACTTGTACTTATTTAAGATGCCAAATGAAAAGCTATAGTCTTTAACAAATGTCCTTTTAAAAAAAAAATAATCCTTCAATTTGCTTGATGGAACTAAATTCAACGCGAACAAGCGGCGTTGGTCAGTTTTATCTAGATACTAGACTTCTCTAGATTAGTCTATACATCTTTAAGAGCATGACGGGGCAGCTGAGTCAACGTGTGAACATATTACTGAGTACTCGACGTAAACGTGTCGTACCGCGACGGACAATTCTGTTGAAAATAGAATTTCTCGCCGATTTTATGTGAGAGTGGTAAAACAGCTGATGCAGATGCAGAAAAAACAAACTAAAATCACAATAAACAAAATATGACGAGTTACGTATTTTGAGTAACTAAAGAAACATTTTTTTCACCTTACCTCTTATTCGCGTTACATTTACGTTCGAGTAACGAGCGCTAGAGTATAATTACAAATTAGTGTATTTCAGTACAAAATTTTCTCTAAGCGTCTGGTGAATAAAAGCTATAAAATATGACGAAAATTAAATATTATTCACCTAAAACATTTTTTTCAACACAAAAGTTCTCTTTTCACCATATAAATAAGTTTTTAAAATAAAATTATAAATTTCATATACAGTGTTGCGCAATACAAAAGCAACAAAACACACTTAAATCTATGCTTTAAAATATTTCATCTTCCAAGTCGATTAGAAAACAAATTTGTATTGGATCCTTTTCTACTATTAAATATATTTAATAGCAAGTATATAAAAAAACTGATCCAAATAAATATGTGGGATAAGGGACACAATTAAATTAAAATTTTATAATCTTTTTTATTTATTTTCAATCATTTTCTATTAGTTATTTGAAATTTTAAAGTATATGCAATTTATAAACTCACTAAATCAGAATTTGAATGATTTTTTACAGCTAATTTTTACCAATATTTTGACTTTGAAATTTTATATTTTTATAACCCGGGGTTCATAATAATATAAAATTAGTCATATTAATATACATTTGATAGTTAATAGTTACGAAATGTGTCCAAATATTTCTTCCGAACAGTCGGCCATACAAACTTTTGCTAAGAAAAGGCACAATTATTATGGAATTATTTAAAAAATGTAAATCTTTCTCTTTAACGAAGTTAATAAGAGCAGCAATTTAATTTGTTAATACAAGGCTCAGCATAATTTTTACATCTTTATACACTATGCTATGAAGGGCTAATAATGCGAACTGTCTTTGGTCATTAAATAAAACACATTTTACCCTTGCGCACATAAAGTTTCAAATATGTTCTGGCAAACTCTATGCGGTTTCATAAAAAGTTTCGATCAATTTTGAAAATTTTTAAGTTATTATGGGTTTTTGGAAAAAGGCGAACATTGATGCATGTTTGTCTTGGAGTTTAACTCATAATGATATGTTAAAAAAAAAATGTACTGTACTGTACTTTTAAATATAATTTCCATTTGGCAATTTTGATTACTCTGCGGAGTGAAATATAGAATGTTTTGCCTGAAGAAAAGCTATTAACGCCGACCTTCCCAAAGCCGATATATAATTTTATTAACAAATGAACAACAGATATTTTAGTAATACGACTAATAATAATACAAGTCTTAAAATGGGAAAATAGTATGAAAACTAAGCTCAAAGTCATACAAATTACAATACCGTGAATTATGAATACCCATAAAATTGAATTTTAACAAAGATAAGTAAAAATAACATAAATAACTTTGCTAAACATTTTTCATTTTGTTGCGTTTGTTTTGCACAGCCTCATATTGGGAGCTTCCATATTTTTGTTTGACTTATCCCATAGTGCAAAAGATCCAATAAAAATTTTTTTTTCTAACCGACCTGGAAGATGAAATATTTCAAATCAAATATATGTTATGCGCTACACTGTATATAATGTATTTTCATTTAATTATTTTTTTTTTTACATAATATTAATTTTTTGCTTTACTAAACATGTATTTGACTTAATCCTAGATATAGATAACTTTATAACTGTTTAAATCAATTTGTCTTTAATGTACATATCGTCAACTAAAATGCAAACGGACGTGACTAACATATTTCCTTTTTTTACAGGCGAAGTATAAAATGTCAACAGATATTTTAACAACATCGTTAATAAAACTGATACACTCACAAGAACTTTTCCATAAAAAATCAACAGTTATTTCAAAGTTTAATCGGTAAAGTTGTTTCAATGGAATATACAGTTAAATTACCAAAGAAATATATTCTTAAACTTTCTGTATGTTGTTCAATAAACAAAATTTACAAAAAAAACGGACTTTCGGTAATAGTTAAAATATTCAGTTTAAATTTTAAATTTTAAACAAAAAGTTGTTATATTATATTGAGTATTGAAATAAACGAAAACAATCTATTGTTTTTATGGATTTTGTCAGTTAATTTTTCAACAGTTGAAAATAAACTAAAAAATACAATTGTTTTAAACGAAAAGTAAGTAGTCATGTTTTTAACTGATTTTCAGTTAATTTAATGTGTATATATTTAGTAGTCTTTACGGAAAAAATATTGTGAGTTTAGAAACAAACAATTTTGTGAAGAAATGCTGATCGATGCAGTGCTTCATATTCACTTAACCCTACTTCAATATTTTACAGGGTAACCAAAAAAATGCGCGATAACAAGAATATGTAAGATTCTAATTTGATCCGCACTACTATTTTGTTTTACATTCCAAATAATAATGAAAATTTAAATATAAATCAATGGACTGGAAAATTAGACATGATTTCAGTTTGACTAATATGTGATGCCATATACAATTGTATATAAAAGCGATAGAATTTTTTTCTTTTAATAATTAAATAAGGGACATTCGCTTTTTTATGTTTTAATGCTTTATTGGATTTTGCGATTTTGATCATTAAAATAGGCTTTTTTTAAATTTGTGGGATTTTCATTGCTTTTGAAAGATTTTGGTTTATACACATTAGGGCTGTTCGATTTAAAAATAGCTCACGGTTCAAGGAAAATCGTATTCTAGGGATCAAAATAAGAAACTTTGCCGAAGGAACCATACCTCTAAAACGAATTCTGATGTCCCGACTTTTGACCCGTAGGGTGAAATTTTGAAAAATCCCACTTTGACCCATTTAGAGTGCCCCAATCGAATCCAACCCAATCGAATATATTTATACTCTATTTCTTCCGGAGAAGAAATAGAGACCCTAATCTTGAAAAGACTACTCCTACTTTCTGAAATACCTCTATCCCGAGATTTGTACATTTTGCTAAAAAAAAACACGGCTAAAAAGGCCCTCTTTTAACTTTAATTTTAACCCCTAGAATGGTGATTTATGCATTAATCTGATAGCGCGTCTCCCGGAGAAGAAGTATCTCCCATAATCTTGGAGAGATTCCTCCTACTTTCTGAAATATCAAAGTGGGCTTTTTCAAAATTTGACCCTACGGGTCAAAAGTCGGGACATCAGAATTCGTTTTAGAGGTATGGTTCCTTCGGCAAAGTTTCTTATTTTGATCCCTAGAATACGGTTTTCCTTGAACGTTGAGCGATTTTTTTGCCTCCATACAAATCGCCCCGGCCTAATACACATGAAATATTATTTATTTTATTAACTTTGAACTTTTTTTTTTGTTTTTTTTTTCAAAAAAATGTTTTTTTTTTACAATCTATCTTAAAAATAAAGATATTAAGTAAAATTTAATTTAATAACTGTAGCTTATGACAAAAAATAACAGAAGTGTTTATTACTACATTAAGTAAAAGCACTAAATAAAACTAAAGAAGAAAAAAACTATATATACATCAATTAATTTCTATATGGCAGATCAAAAACATGTAATCTTTTAGATCTTCTTCTTTCATTGGTATCATCCAGTAAACATATTGCTAACACATTTGGGTGAGAGCTTAATCTATCAAGGTATCTCTGAGAGAACCGGCGGATTTCTTCTTTAACTGTTGGAATATTAAGGTCGTTATGGATTGTGTCATTGGTAACGTAATAAGGTGCATCTAAGATCATTCGAAGTTTTTCTGATTGAAATCTCTGAAGGATTTCGACATTTGCAGATTGGTTTAAGAACGGCTTTGTAGATACGAATTTTATTTACAAAACTTATTTGTGATTTAGGTCTTACTTTACTTTAATTTTTTTCAATATTTTTTTTCTTGCTGTAAATAGCTTTCTTTTTGTATTTTTCTAAATTTAAATATATTTGTCTTTAATTTTATTTTTCTTTTTAATTTTAACACACATATTTATACAGAATTATATATGATGACATATATTATTATTATTCATAAGAGTGGTAGAATTTGTTTGGATTTATTGTATCATATATACTTATATATATTTATACATGGAATTATATATGATCACATATTAAGCTAAATCATGTATATATGATGAGATAAAAAAAATATCAATATGTATATAACACGAGGTATAACTATATATGTTGGTATATAGCGCTGTATTAAAAATTTTCGTAAAAATATATAAGAGATGTAAATATTTTTCGTTACATATGGCCACATATGTAATTATATATATAATTATATCAAGCTATATATGACTATATATCAACTTTTTTCGTCGGGTAGGCTGTTTAGATAAATAATACATAATCATCACTAAAACCGGTTTTGGAAAAATTGTTAGTTACTCCCTTTTGCATTTTAGGTGACGAAATATTAATAGATGTGTGTGTGCACCACGGTAGGCTAGTTGGTAGGGTGCTGGCTTATCAGTGCGGTGGTCGTGGGTTCGATTCCCACCAGAGGTACTGGTCTGTTTTCGATACAACGCGCCGAAGGCCATAGTAGCTAGTGCTCGGTTAGGGTAATAGTATATAACTTATAATTATATGATTATTAATTAATAAAAAAAAAAATAAATAAAATTAATAGATATAGTTTTTTATTTGCTTACTTACATTCTAGCTCTTTCTAATATTTTGTGATAGATTTATCATATTTGTATTAATAACTCTCATATCTTTAAGATACATTAACTGTATAAGGGAAAACACTAACAAATATGAAAATGATTTGTTTTAGTGTCAAAAGGATTTTTCTTAAAAATTTAACAGTTTGTCTTAGATTAGTTTTTGTAACAATTCAAGAGGTTTAAATATGTTTCATATTATGTGTTACTCATTGTTGTTGCTGTTGGTTGTAAAAGGGACTTGTAAATTTTTAAACGAATTTTATACCACTCGTAAATATAAAAATATGTTTAACAGATTTGTCACCAAATGTCTGCATAATCTCATTTTACATTTTATACTTAAATACACATACATACATGCATACATATACTTATTTGTTTTATATCGATCGATCGATCGACACATGTATCGTAGTAACTATACTTGGGTTTAACTAAACGATATTTGCCTGTTTAGTAGGTAGATAGGTTCGGGTTTTAATGTTTCCCTTTAATTTATATTTTATATACCCTCTCTAGTAGAATTTGAATGTTTGCTTTTATCTACATACATACTCGTATATGTAAGTAAAAGTAATTATTTGGAAATATATTCTTTTATATGGAAATTTTTTTTTAAAAATTTCGAAAATTATAAAAAAAAAATGTACCTACATAGATGGTACATACATCTATAAATTTTCATTAAGAATTTTTGATATTAGTTCTACTTTTCAAAATATTCGTGAATTTAACTTTTACCAAAAATCAAGTTTTTTCTTCAACACTTTTTTATTTTTTCGTATACACTACGAATAATTTCCAATATGGTTTCAAAGTAGGAGGTTTAGGAATCACATCAATTAATTGCGATTGGGAGAATGATGTATGATATCCAATCCAATTGAAGTGAAGTGAAAACTTCACTTATTTTTCCATTTTGTGAATATCACATGATGTTAATTTATATTCTACTTATTTCATTTAATCAAAAAACCCATCAAGTGTACATCAAAACTTTCAGAAAATTTAATCTGAACAATTTTTTTATAAATTTAAATACAAAAATTACATTTTTGAACAAACATCATTTAAAATCATTATTTTTCAGAAAAATGCATTTCCTTTATCTAAAACTTTGTTGGTATTGATAAGAAAACTTATATTTTTATTACCGTAAGAAATTTTTTAATAAATTATATGAAATTTTTCATAAAATTTTATGAAAAACTGCACTAATTTATTTAAAAGTTTCAATGGACGAATTCCAGTGACGAATTCATGCGAAATATCATTCATATCATGCAGAGAATTCTCTCAGAGCTGCTGTAGAAGAGAAAACGTTTGAGGAAATTTTATATTCAGATATTAATTACTGAAATGTATGATCTGAATCTAACTCCAAAAATACTTTAAAATATTCTATAAAAAATAAAGGATTCACTTTTTTTATGGAAGTTGTCAAAAAGCTCAAAATATTGAATATTTGTTTAACACCTCATTTATACAGTCAGGAAAAAAGTTAAAATGAAAATTTCTCAATAGCACTTTATTATTTTTATACTAATCTTTAGTACAATTTTTTATTTTAGTAACATTTTTTGCTATTCTCATTTTACAAATAACTGAAATCTGTACTATTTTTTTTCTGAATTTTGCAAAATATTTTACTAATTTGTGAAAAACAAAACTTTAGCAAAAATTTTGCTAATTAAAAAATAAATATTTAAAAAAAATAAAACTTTTTATTGTACAGTCAAATGTTTATATATTATTTATTATTTTACTTTTTTAATTTCTATTCGGTGAAGTTCTATTGTCTCTACTAATTTTAATTTTATCAAATTAATACTAAATTTCAGATTACGGAAATTTATTAGCGGTTACTAACTTTGTTTACTAATTTCAATTTACCACAGTTCAGCAGACAAGTGTTGCTAAATCTTCCCGTAATAACAGCAAAATTTTCCGTAACCAGTACAGATTTTTTTTCTTAGTGTACTACAACCAAAAACTATTAGTTTTCGAAAACTTTTAGTTTTGGTTTAAAAATTTGTATGGGATTTGATAACTAAATACAAGTTTATTTTGAAAACTGCTAATTATAAATTGTACTAGTAGTATAAATGCAGTATAATACACTTCTAACTATTCGTCCAACATCGGTATTCGGAAGTTTTAGAATTTTTGTTTTCGATCTCATATGTCGATTAATGCTTGTCGTTGGGGGTGCGACAGTGGGCTTTTCTAGCAGTGTTAAGTACCTTGGGGTAACTCTCGATAGAGAACTTACCTGGAACGAACATCTTGACTATGTCTCCGAGAAGGCCACCAGGGCACATTATGCCCTTTTTGGGAGGACATGGGGCCTAAGGCCACATATGGTCTACTGGTCGTTGCTACCTCAACTGCTCTCAAGAGAATCTAAAGTCTAGCGTGTATTGTCATAACGGGTTCCGGTGGAACCTGCCAGACTGTTGCCCTGCGGTTATGCTGGCAATCCCTCCATTGCATATTTGTGTAATGTAGGCTGCCAATATAGGCTTGTTCAGACTTATCATTCTTGGCGTTATATCTCGGATGTGGCCGTTCACTCCTTTCTTTCATTTGGATCTACATATATTCAACATAATCAGATTTATGTGATTTTTATTTTATATTGCTACTGCTATGTCATATTATTTTTGACATTTGCAAAAAGTTCTAAAAGTTTTAACTTTACAAAGACGAAAGAACATAAAGTAAAACACTTCAATTAATTGTATATTATTTTAGAAAATCTTTTTAGTTTTAAATTAATTACCTAACTTTTTTTTTTTAATTTTGATAAAATGCATTTTGGAGCTCATGATTTTGTATTTATTTTGTGTTTTACTACGAATTTTTAAGGAAAAATTAATAAAATAAAACTATTGAAATTATTCGAGTTACTCGAGTAATTTGAAGTCTTACTCGATTAATCCAGTAATTTAAAAACCTCAAAATCGAGTTAAATAGGAGTAATTTGAATGTCCTATTATTTACTAAACGACATTTTTGTTTTATCTTCCTTTTAGGGGGATTTTTGTTTTGTTGTTTTGGGTTCAGGGTTTGGGGCCGCATTTGTCCATGTCTGGTATATATGTATGTGTGGTGATGGCAGTTATTGCTGCTGTTGCGCTGTGATGTTTTAGGAACCCGTACTGATGTGATGCCATTGTTAGTTGTTGTACTAAGTTGGGGGGAGAAGTGCCGCAAGTGTCTTCGCGAGAGGTGACAATAAGGAGATCGGCATGTACGATTGTCTTTGGCTCACTTTATTTCCGGATTTTAATATAGGGTTCACTCTCCCCTTTTTTCAGACTTCGCATATAATGAGAGTGATTAGAGACAAGTTGAGGATTTTGGCACATCTAGGTGCTTAAGCATCAGCATTGAGATTCGGTCAGTGCCTAACGCTTTAGATGGTTAAGCTTTTTTGGTACGTAGGGAATGCAAAATCCCTCACTTTTTCATTTCCCGAGAAAGCGGGAAATTATTTTTGGAATTTCCGGGATCCCGTTCAAAAAATAAATTATTTAAATATTTATATTAAAAGACCCTAACCATGTGCTTGATTATCAAGAAGACAAGAATGGAGCAAAATTGATGATTAATAGGTTTTTTGTTAAAGTTCTGCCTATTATGGAGGCTCTAGCTTTTCTAAAACTTCCGGTTCTGATGAGATCTTCAGCCAGATCGAAATACTAGTATCAACCTAGCCAATATGTTTGATTTGCTTTATTTTTGTAAATATACGGAGGTTGAAAGCTCGTTATAAATTTAAAATATATTAAATCATATTTTTGTTTGCAAACTGTCTAACAACACCTGTGATTTTTTTTATAAAAATAAGTTTACATTATAGGTTTATAATTTTTCTAAGAACTTCTAGTTCTTCTTAAGTCTGAGAATAATTAATTTTAAAACAGCAATTCCTTTAAATCTTAGAGTTTGATTAAAAAAGTTTTAATGCGTTGTGGTGTAATCTGTTACACAGATGGTCACGGGTTCGATTCCAGGTGACGACAACATCAATTTAGAAAAATAGTATTATATGTATCCCACCTTCGGTGTTCCCATAGCACTTAACCCCACCGAAGTAAAATAATGAATCAGGGCCAGCGGCGTACCCAGGATTTTGTTTCGGGGGGGGCCCAATTTTTGTTTTTTAAATTTTTTTTTGTTTGAAAAGCATATAATTTTGGTTTAAATTTATTGATCTAAAAAAACAATTTATATTTTTTTTTTAATAAAACAAAAAGTTCAGCTTCGGCTTCGACCGAACATTGATATTATGGCCGAAGTTCGGCTTCGGCCGAAAAAAATGAGTTCGGTCGGACACTAATATTTTGTATCTGTTAAATAAGTTTTGGATGGGAAAGTCACCATTGACGTTATGCCCAGTTATGATAGCAATTTTGAAGCAACAATGTTTTGACATGTCTTTGTTATTTTAGTTTTTTTATATCTACAAACAAGTTTTTTTTTGAATTATTTAACAAATTTATGTAGCAATTAAATAATTTTATTTTGATTTTTAAAGTGAGCTACCATATTAATTAAGATCCTTATATACTATTAACAAAGCTCTTAAAATTTAATTCAACGATTTTTTTCATAAAAGTGTCAATGTCAAAAGTGTCAATGTCAATGTCAGGTTCAACCTTTTCTCCAGGGACCGTAAAAATTATTCCTTTTTTCATAAAAGCCAGATGATAAAATTTTTTTTTGATTTTTATTTTTTCGAGCAAAAATAAAAGTTATTTTTTGATTTTTATTTTTTTCGAGCAAAAATAAAAGTTATTTTTTGGTTTTTATTTTTTCGAGCAAAAATAAAAGTTATTTTTTGATTTTTAATTTTTCGAGCAAAAATAAAAGGTTTTTTTTTGATTTTTATTTTTTCGAGCAAGTATAAAAGTCATTTTTTGGTTTTATTTTTTTTTTACCAAAAATAAAAGTTATTAGCTTTGTAATTATGATTTTTCAGTGATGATAGATATACAGCAAATATTTTGCAATGTTATTTTTTGTGATAACTGTATTAATATATATTATTATACATTTTTTAAATATCTAACTACAAGACAAACATCTCTATTTGTACGAGCAGTGCGCCAATTTTTGGAAATTAAATTCGTCATTTTTAAAACAAGAATTCTTCAAAAAAAATCGTCATATTAAAAATAAGTTTTACTGATTATAAAACTCGAAAATATTACAAAAGGCAACCATAAAATTTATATATTATATGTATATATTTATATATTATATATATATAATATAACTGCGTTATTTGTTATTTATTCGTTAAAAAAATAAAAATTTATAACTTGTGGAATTTCAACTCAAGAAATTGAAATAAATATCAAAAATAAGTTTTATTTTTGCTCGAAAACATAAAAATCAAATAATAACTTTTGCCCGAAAAAATAAAAATCAAAAAATAACTTTTAATTTTGCCCGAAAACATAAAAACCAAAAATAACTTTTATTTTTGCTCGAAAAAATAAAAATCAAAAATAACTTTTATTTTTGCCCGAAAAAAACAAAAATCAAAAAATTACTTTTATTTTTGCTCGAAAAAATCAAAATCAAAAAATAACTTTTATTTTTGCTCGAAAAAATAAAAATCAAAAAATAACTTTTATTTTTGCCCGTAAAATAAAAATCAAAAATAACTTTTATTTTTGCTCGAAAAAATAAAAATCAAAAAATAACTTTTATTTTTGTTCGAAAAAATAAAAATCAAAAATATTTTTTATTTTTGCTCAAAAAAATAAAAATCAAAAAAAAACTTTTATTTTTGCTAAAAAAAAAAAATCAAAATTTTAAAAAGCAATGCATTTTATTATAGACTAGTTCATAAGGATCAAAATGGTATGCTTGAAACAGTTTTCCGACATTTACTTCTAATTGCTTTTTTTGTTTAAAAATTTGGAAATAACTGTTATTTTCGGTCCCTGCTTTTCTCGATACACTGATGCAAGAGCTAGAACACCAAGTCTAGCTTCACCCATAGAATTCCTTAAATATGTTTTCACTCTTTTTAGGGTGGAAAAACTTCTCTCCGCGGATGCAGTTGTAACAGGAATTACTATCAGTAAATGTAAAAACATGTAAACGTTTGGAAAAAGTTCCTTGTTGCAATCTTGAATAGCATCTAGCGGATTTGATGGTCTTTATGGTAGTGTTTCCATAGATCAATTTCAGTTAATATATCATTAGTTTGAAAAATTATAGTCTCAAAAAAATATTATAAATTCATTTATTACATACTAACCAAAACAAAAATAAAATATAAAATCGAAAATATTTCGGGGGGGGCTTTGGCCCCCAGGGCCCCCCCTGGGTACGCCACTGATCAGGGCCATGAAACAAAAAGCTTCAATAAATTCGCCAACTCTACATCAGGGGGCGAGCAACAACTGTTCTAAGACTTATCATCTCGCGCAATTACAGTGTTGCCATGTTTGAAGCCCTTCATCATTCACCACCTTTCATCTCTCCACTATCCCCTTTCCGAAGAAAGCAACACATTCATTAATAGGAAGAATTTCCTGAGTGTTGCTTCTCTTTAAAAAAAAAAAAAGAGTTCGGCCCAAACCGGCATTTAGATATTATTTGGCAATAGAAAGTGCCTTGGAAATATTTTACAATAGAATATTTTTTTAAGAGCGATCTAGAGTGACTTTGAATGTCTGAATTAAGAATAACGTTGAAGTCGCTTATTGCTGCATTAAAAATATAGAATATTTACCTTTTTTGTTTGAAAATGTGTTCTTAAAAACACCAGGATTCCCGAACCAAATTCCCGGGATTTACCCGGAATTACCTCACTTTTTGTTAATGTATGCATATGACCAAGTATGGACATGTATAATTATATATGAAAATAAATTGCTCACATCATAATTGAAAATATTACTTCAATTTTACTTAATGCACACACATAACCACATATGATCCCCTCAAATGAACATATATGAATCATTTATGAACACATATGAGTCATGTATGGATGCATGTGGAAATGCATGGATCCATACATATCTGATCATGTATGGATCCATATATGTCGATTTTTAACTAAACATTTTCATATAATCCATAAAGGTTCAATGTATGTTTGGACATGCTCAAAACACATGCATGCCCCTACATGGATACATGAATCTCCATACATGCTTCCATATATCTCCACACATGTGCATTAACCAAATTTGAGGTAATATCTGCATTTATGCACATGTATTGCGACACGTGATCATGCCTGAACAGGTATGGTCATGTATGTAGATATTACCTCAAATTCCGTTAATGCATATGTATGGAGACATATGAAAGCATGTATGGAGATTTATGCATCCATGTATGGCGATGCATGTATATTTATGAACATTGAACCTTTACACATTTGAACCTTTGCACATTTTTATCTGGGAGGGTATGCTTAACTTAATCATATAAAACTTTAAGTAATTAATATATTGATTGATATCATAAATTTCGTAATTAAAATTTGTTTTCAATTTTTATGAACATTTTAATGAAAATAAACATACAACTATAATTAAAAATATATATATAATTATTTTGTACTAAAAAAAACGATATATAATTGACATTGATTAATGAAAACGAAAAGAAAAAACATTTTCACACATACACAACGTATCTTCAAATGTACGTAGATACGTGTATTGTATATGGATGAACTATATAATAAGTTTTCTCCCTTTGAGATTAAAAATGGAAATTTAAAATTCAATTTACTAAAACTTAAAATAAAAAATAACAATAACAACATAGTATCGAATATATGTATGTATGTATGTATGTATATGAATATAAACCGAGTTGTACTCAATCTATCCCAGCAGACAGCCAACCAACAATGATGTACCAACAATCCAACATCTTTTGATGCTTTTTATACATCAACTAAATTTGACTTTTGTTAGTATGAAATACTAATTTTTTAATAGGTACTCGCACTCACAACAATAAGGTGGAACTTATTTTTTTTTTTTTGGTTTAATTATAATTATATCCAGCAACTGATATTGCTACCTAGTTTTCATTGGACAAAGAAAAAAATCTGAATGATATATCGTGTAAAAAACGCAAATATATTGTGAATCCATAGAAAATACAGCTAAAGCCGAAATTATGAAAAACATAAAATGACAAAACATTTTAAGATTTGTTTATTTTTAGATTTTCATTAAAATCCCTATTTGTAGAATTTTTTTCTCTATAGCGTGGAAGTGAATCTTTAAACGATTAAAACTTTTCCTTATAACTAACACGGAGATTTCGTTCATGGGTTGCCGCCGATTGCGATGAAATTTGGATATGTTATAAAGAATCAATAATTAAGAGACACGTGTGTTTCATTAGCTGCCCAATCTCCCATTTAGGGGTTAAAAAGTGGGGTCGTCTTTTTCGCATTTCTTCCAAAGATTCTATCCGAGCATGCTCTACTTTCTGTGGTATTCGAAAAAAACACATAAGCATTGGTGCGTTTTGTACTAGGAGGTATAGTAGGTTCATGTCCAAGCTATCATATATTATTCTCTATTTAGTTATAGTGGACGCGTATTTTATCTTTTTTCGATATTCGTGCGCGTATAAATTTTAGACGAAGTTTCCCAAAGCAATATATTTTGCAACAGGGTGGCAATTCTATGGCCACAACATAGGCAATATGGGTATCAAACTTTATATTTTTGAAAACACATTAGTTTTATGCAAAAACTAGCTTAAAAAGCCGATATTTCGTTACCGGTAGTTTTGAATACCGGAAAATATTAAACACAAAACTAAATTCTTTTTCATAAGAACCTTTCCTATGTTGCAATTTCAAGTCCCAGATTTCTAGCTTATGGGCTTTGTATTGGTATGTTTTGAATGGTCATTAAACTTTTTAAATGTGACATGTTATTTATATCCCATGTTATCAAAAATTCAAAATGAGTATCTTCATAAGCTCATACCTCAAGAAACTCATATTTTATGCGTTTTTGGCAGGACTTTAGGGCGGAGACTTTGGCCTGGGTTCTATATTCCACTACGAAGTGAAAGTGGAATCGTTTTTAATTTCACATTTTCAATTCCGCTGTGTTCTGAAAAATGAGTGAATCGTTTTTTTCACGACGATTTCATTTTCATTTTGTTAAAAAAATCATGTTTTTGCCAAATTTTCATTTAAATAGCTGAAGAACTGATGTTTTATTAGCGTAAAAACTGTAAAGTGTTTCTAAAACTCTGCTGGTTGTATTCTCGACAGTTAATTCCGACAATTCTGGACTTAATCTCTGCAACACCTTGAGCCATTTCATTTTGATGCTTTGGGTTAGTACTGTTGCTGCTTTTGCAATATTTGCCTCAGGCTTCAACATGAAACAACATATGTAAAACAACATATGTCAATTGTTGCAGCTCCTGGGATCTGCTTAGTTCCAACAAGTAGCAACGATGATCCAAAGTTTTCTTCAATTATTTTCGAAGACTTTTGCCACTTGCACTTCTTTCATAAGTTGTAGCATTTAACCAATGTCTAAAAAAATTCAAAATTTTTTTTTAATTTTTGACGATTGTTTTAAATTTGTAAAATAAAATATTTCGATATCCATATGCTGCCATATTTTAGAATTATTTGAAATATAAGAAAAAAAGCTCTTCGGAAAAAGTCGCATTAAAACCGAACGATTCCGAATATCGTAAAAGGCTCAGACACCCCTCGATTAAATTAAATAGGCATAACTATGCATTATTTTGAGAATTATACAATTACAATTCCTTTAAAAAAAACTCCAGATTTAATGTTACTCGAAACACATGTTTTGACTAACAAAAATACTTGAAAGTCTTTTGATATATTTTGTACACCAGTAATGTGTTTTCAAAAAACCTTTTATCCGATACCAAATTTGTCTGCCGTTACTTTAAATGAAACGAAATAAACCAAAAAATCGTAAAATGGGGTAATTTTTTGACCCACTTAGTAACGCCTAAACATGAGATTGGGCAGCTAAAAAAAACACCGTTCTTTTTATTCTCTACAACATATCCGAAGTTCATTAAGATCTGCCGGTCTCATTACAGTGAATGTTTACAAAATATTTTCAAATTTTATTATTAAATTCATACAAAATTGTGAACATTTTTAAAATAAAATTGGAAAATTTTTTGTAGACATTTGTGAAAAATCTTGCTCATAAGTGAAAAAACTGGGTACACAATTAAAATCAGCGTGGCCGATATATTTCGGATCAAAGGTCGGTACTTTTGTTGCGCAGTGTAATTTTTAAAAGACAGAAATCAGAAGGTTAATTTTAATAACACAACGTCAAAAAATATTATTGTAACATCTGGGGTTCCTCAAGGTAGCCATCTTGGACCAATTTTATTTTCTCTTTTTATTAACGATTTACCATCGGTAATAAAGTTTTCAAACGTTCTTATGTATGCTGATGACGTTAAAATTTTTCGTGGCTTTAATAAAAATTCCGATCAGATTCATCTACAGCAGGATTTAAATAGTTTTTACGAATGGTGCTTCTCTAATTTTATGGAACTAAATTTGAAAAAATGTAAACATATGCGCTTCTCTAGAAGGACAGAATCTTTTGGTCTTTACTCTTTGGGTGGTTTTCAGTTGGAATTAGTAGATAATATTCTAGATTTGGGTATTCTCTTAGACCCAAAATTGGATTTTAAACGTCATACTTTATTGACGATTAATAAAGCTCGTGGCACCTTCGCTTTTATAAAACGATGGGCTAAGGAATTTACAGATTCCAATGTAACAAAACAATTATATACATCGCTCGTGAGACCAATTTTGGAATATGGATCTGTGATTTGGGATCCATTATCCATTGTTCAAATTGGAAAAATTGAATCAGTGCAAAAACAATTTTTGCTGTTCTGCCTACGAAGCACCTACCCTAATACCATTAATAATCTACCTTCATATACGACCAGACTAAACCTTGTTAAGCTTCCCACTCTGAAAAGTAGAAGGACAATGCTAAACGTTACATTTTTATTAAATTTGATTAATGGTGATATATGCTCCGATTTCCTGTTAGAAAATTTTGTACTTTTCGTTCCTCCAAGATCATTACGTAATTATATTCCATTATATACTCCATTCTATCGTCAAATGTATGCTGATGCTGATCCGTTTATAAGAATGTGTAATGATTTTAATAATCTTTATAATTTGTTAGATTTTTCTTCAAATGTTAATATTATTAAACGCAACATCATTTTGTTTTTAAATTCTACTATTTAAAAAAAAAAAAAAAAAAAAAATATTGTACTTATATTAATTTTGTAATTATTATGTTAATAGTCTGTAAGGATTTTTTCCGTAGACTTAAATAAATAAATAAATAAATAAATAAATGATACAAATGTGTTTTTTTGCTTTATAATAACTGTTTCTTACACTTATGACATGCTTTTACGAATTTGATCTCAGAAAATCTGTAACTGCAAGCGATTCTGAGATATTCGCAATGTAAGCATATAATAATTATTAATAAGCATAATAACTAAATGTAAGCTTAATATAATAATTATTTCAGCATAATTTACAAAAAATATTATCAGCGCTATCTAAAAGTTACTGAATTTATTGGACATAACCACTTTTTGAAGTTAGCACTCATTTTCGCAATATTTGTGATTTCAAATGTAATGCAGAAACCGTTAATATTCAATGCAATTTGTATAGCTTTTAGATCAATTCATTGGCTGAAAAGCATTTAGAAAAAAATGTTTCGCGTTAATTGATTCTAACACGGTTTTGGTAAATTATTCTCAAAGTTTTTTTTTTTTATATTTCGTTTGTTTTAAAATACTGTTTCTTATCATTTTCCATGAATTGTAAAAATTCTAATCAAAATTTTTAAAAAATGAGCGAAAAAATACATTTTATTTATTTATAAAGAATTTTATTTATAATTTAATATTGTGAATATTCAATTGAGTTAAGTGGATTTAAATTCAATAAATTACCCAAATTGCAAAAATATCGTTTCTATTACACTTTAAGGGCTTGCATCCATTTATAAGGCCTAAAAAAGCTAGTTTTCAAATATTTTTGTAGGAAAGAGGTGTTAATCTAATACCGTCAAAATTTGTATACATATTAAGACAACTTTGAACTTTTTATCGATTTTGTTTTTTAAATAATGATTTCCAAAGAAACTATACCCAATCTCCGGGGGGTTCTCTAAAAAAAGGTGTTTTGCGGTGAGCACGATATCTCTGGACTGAATCATCGGAAATGGAAAAGGTAAAAAGATTTCTTCAATGTAATAGATTATCTGTACATTGAGCGTCTCAAAGTGAAAAACTCGATTTTCGATATAAATCTTGGCCTTAGAATGTTCATAAAATGGAAAACATGTATCGGAGAGACTACGATCAATCTATGAAAAATATACACATAAATCTTTTGTGAAAATTTGGAACTGATCGTGCAGCCGTTTCCGAGAATTTTTGCTCACCGACTTTGAAAACACAGTTTTGAGAAAAACGCGTTCAAAGTTTCAAAAGCTTATTACATATGCAGCATTTCCATTTTATTTCAACGACTTCCAATGCGTGTAACTTCGATAATATTTGTTGGATTGACATGAAATTTTCTGTGTATATATTGGAATATATTCTCTTCATTACAAAAATTAAATAAAATTCTAAGTGGATGTAACCCTTTAATGTTTCGAAAATTATGTTCAGCATCATTCCGTTATTACTATACAAAACTTTATTTCAATTCAGACCAGTAGAAATTAAGATTGTAGAAGGTCGATTTGCAAATAATTTGGATTTGATCAAATGAAACAGTTTTTTCAGAATTAGAATTAACATTTTAAATTGTAACTGAGCAAATACAAATATATTAGGAAATCCAAATTGATATTGAGAAAATACATACTTTTAATATCTCAATATTGATTTTGAATTTCGCATTATCATTTTTGCTTTTCTCAATTTAAAATAGCTTTTATTTATTTAAATTTTCTATTCTATTCTCTTCTCAATATCAATTTCTATTTTCCCATTACTAATTTTCAATTCTCAATATCATTTTGTATTTGACCAAAATTAGTTTTTATTTCTTATTATCAATTCCCGATTAAAAAAATGCATATGGATCGTTATGTAGTTATATCAATTTCTATGTAGTCTTATTAAATTTCATCCGAAATATGGGCCCATATAGTTGTATCTGTGTGTATGGCTTTAGATCTAATATGATGCAATTAAATAAGTACAATTTTATCCGAATTATGGCCCGATAGAATTGTATTAGATTGTATCAGTTTTGTATCTAATTATATCAGTTTATATCTAAACTGATGCAAATAGATGTAATTATAAAAACCCAGATATTTTTGTAGCCGGATTTTATGTAAACTGATGCAATTAAATATTATATTATTTTATCAGAGTTTTGGTAAAAAGTTTGGTAAAATTGCACTAAATGTTACATTTTTGTATATGATTCATTGAAAATATACAAATTTTTAAATTCGGGACAGGCTAATATACATTCACCAGACTTTAAATGCGGCAATGTATAGTTTTATCCAATAGTGGATCTACACTTCTCTGGTATGGAACAATATATAATAATGAATAGGTCACGATATCGTTTTATAGAAATTTAAATAAATTTTTTTGAATATTACACTATATGATATTATACATAATTTTGATTTGTGTTATATTTAATTATATATGCATTCGTACATAATTAGATTAACCATATATAATTAACCATAAATAAGCATATATAATTACTCAGGTAGAAAAATACAACCGGACCAGTGCTGGCTCCGAGTTGGAGACGGAAGTACATGTACTGGCAATGTGTCGGATTTTTAACTTTTACAGTACTGACACATTGTCGAAATGATAACATCAATATACGCTTGGCCGTAGTTAATTTACAATGTTGGCACAGCAATGTAATGCAGTAGTTTTCCAGTACTTTAAATAATATAATTAAGTATGTAGCCAGTAGTTTAAAATTTTCGTTTTTTTTTATTAAAATTAAAAAAAAATAACCAATAACTCATATGAAGAAAGCTGTTATTTTTATTTGACGTGAAAATAAATTTCAATTTAAAACACATTAAGGATATTACACAGAAAAAACTAAAAACGGGTTTCAATTAAAAATTTTATTGAATCAATTAATATTTTAATTGATTTTGCACCTACCACTGAAATGATAGTATTAACTAAAAAAATTTGCAGACAGTTTATTAAAACTCTATCAATTAAAATAATAATAATATCAATTAAAAGAGTTATTGTTTTTCTTTACAACCTCAATTAAAAAGTTCAGTTAGAATGATTAAAACTTTAATTGAAACTTGAGAAGAAAACAATGGTAGTTTTTATTGAAAACTCGTATTTTTTTATTTTTGTTATATGCCGCCCATTAAATAAAAAAAGAAATGTAGGTTTGTAAATTAAATTGACATTTTATTTATAATAAAATTAAAGCTTTTTAATATAAAAATGTATTATAAGAAAACAAATAAAAGTAAAGACAAAATTTTTGTTTTGCTTGTCTTGTCTTGAACTTTTTCTTGTAATTGAATTGCTTTCTTAAAAAAATCACACACAACTTTAAAATGACAGTTTAATGACACTTATATTTATTGAAAATTTAATTATTTCCAAAAATAATAGTTTAATTGCCCTTTTTCGATAAGGTTTATTTACATCCACATGTGCACTTTTATTACCACAGATAAAACACGAAACTAAATTAAGCTTTCGTGCGTATACGAATATCTCAACAAAAAGAGTGTTGCAAACTCTAGTGAAATAACTACGATTTTGCGTGTATTTGAAATCGGTAAACTATTCAACTTATTAAAAGTTAATCATTTGCGATTTTTTCTTTTTATTTACAAATTAAATAATATATTGATATAATTAAACCTTTGTTTGATTATTTAATCTAAATAAAATAAAAAAAAAAATAGTTTGCCAAATTTTTAAAAATTTTGTTTACATGTTGTCAACACTATATAGGATACATTAGAAAATTCAATAAATTTTTTAATTGAATCAATTAAAAAAAATTGTTTAAGTTTCCATTGATATTCAAACAATCGATTAATTAGATATTTTTGGCCAATAATTTTTTCTGTGTATATTTTCCTTAAATGTATAATTTATATAATTTGGATATATCCAAATTTTCATTTATTAATATAGATTTATATTATCGTCATTACAGTCGATATTTGATCTACTGATATATCGTTAGGGGAGATGCAAAACCACTGTATAACTTTATTCCCACACATAATTTTGGAGTTTTACGATAAAAATAGTGGTTTTGTTAACAAAATTCGCATAAAAATGTTTAAAGTTTTCCGCTTTTTTTTTGCCCTGCAAAAAATAAAAATGGGGTTGAGTGGTTACAAGAAACTGCATTTTATAGACAATTTTATAGTTCTTCAATCGAACCTACTAATTACATAAAATAATTCGCTTAAACTATCGCCGTTCTGGCGAGTAAAACAAAAATTTTATCTGTAAAATCATAATAATAATTTATAATTGATAATAATCTGAGGTGTTTTTTGCATGCAGTAATATTTGGCAATAGAATTTTAAAAAATTGTACATATTGAAAAACAAATTTTGTTTGAATTTCATTTTCGAAATTCCTTTTATTCTTTTTGTTTTTGCTTATTTGTCCCGATTTAATGAATTCAGTATAAAAACTTTGATGTTCGTTATACCGGAATTTGTTAAATCGATTATTCGTTAATAACCAAATTTGAATAAAACCAAATTTGAATAAAATTGCTATATATTTGTATCAGTTTAGATATAAACTGATACAATTCTATAGGCCCATAATTCGAATTAAATTTTCCTGGACATTTATCTAATTGCACCAGATTAGATCTAAATCCACACAAATAGATACAAATATATAGGCCCATATTTCGGATGAAATTTAATAATATTACATATAGCGTCATGTAGCAATTCATATGACCACATAAAACTTCATATCAGTTTTTTTAATAGGGTATTACCCATACAGATTCAAACTAAAAAATTGACAATCTTTTTATTGGTACATACAAAAAAATATAAACCATTTCAATAACGAATACCACTGATTCAATAATTTTAATTGCCGAAATTCCGCCAACAACGAAAATTGCTAATTCAATTAGAAATTGACAGCTCTTTAATTGAATTATTTTTCAATTAAATAATAACTCATTTGATTAAAAAGTGATCATTATCGTACACCTTCCCAAAAACAAAAAGATATTGTTGTTGGCATACCAACTGTATTGTTGCCATACCAAATGTTTTTCATAAAAGTGTTGTTGCCATACCAAATGTTTTTATAAGTAGAATTTTTTAACATTGAATTTAAACAGGCATGAACTTCTCATTTAGTTAGCAGATTTATTTATACTTATGTCAACAAATTCACACGGTAATTAGTTTTTTCTTTCTATTGAGGCGTATGGATTATTTGGAATTATTCTTTATAGAAATTAGCCCTTTTGCTGAAATCAGAGTATTTTTTTGTTTAAAATAAATTTAATTTATTTTTTGCATTGTCTTCCTGTTCAAACAAATTTTTATTAAACGAAATTAAACTTTAAAAATTGCATTATTATTTTTATGATGATAAATATTCAGATTTAAACAACATCATTTAACTTAATACAGTAATAAACCAAATAAGAATTAGTGTCTAATCTAATTGAAATGAATTTAAAATATTTATTACTAATACCACTAAACATAAACATTTATAAAAAAACTACTACATAAATATTACAAAAAACAACAACAATGTGTTGATGTTTGCTTTAAAGCGAATTTGAGCAAATATTTAATTGATGCAATTAATTTTTAATTGACAGCTTTAAAAATTTTCTACTAACCGATTTAATTAAAAAAAAATAGGGAAATATTTTTTCTGTTTATAACTACATATATCCGACATCAAAACACTTGAACGATTTTCTATCTCATTTTGTGGGGACTTTTGATAATACAAGTTAAGCCGACTTAAGAAACTTCTCCTAATTTTTCACTTTTGAATACGCATATTGATTCCTTTATGCATAAAATAAAAAATTCCTTGAAGCTAAACCCCTACATATTTGCAGGAACTTATTTTGGCAAATATTTCTATGGGGGTTTTAATGCAAAAACCGGATACAATTATAACTGATTTTGTATATGTTTGTATCATTTCAGATATAATTGTATGCCATTATATAAAATCCGATTAAATTGTATAGCGCAATTATTCGGACGTAATTTAATCTGATAGTAACAAATTAGAACTGAAGTAAAGCAAATTTATATGACTATATGGGAACATTTCTCGGATAAAACTGTATAAAGACACATATTAAATTACATATGAGTACATAAAGCTTCATATCATTTTTTTTCAGTCGGGTAAATCTTTTTTTTTTTTTTTTTAATTTTGATAGCGCGTTGCCCAAAATTAATCCATATTTCATTCAGATCGAAATAAGTGGCACACAAATATTAATATTCCTTGTGTATATCATTTATACTCGTACACAATATTTCATAAATTGAATATTATTTTTAGTATTTTATTTTTCGTTTTATTTTTATTTTTTGGTTTAATACATAATTACAGTTTAACGATATTTTAGTACAATACTTTATATATATTTGAACAGAAAGTCACAAAATGAATGGACAGATAGACATACAGACAGACATACAAATGAACTACAAATAAAAAAATTAAAAAAAAAATAATAGTATTTATGTGCAGACGCAAAATGTTGAGAACTCTTAAATCGTTACCGATTGAAATTAAAGAAACTAAACTACAAAATATGGTTGATGGAGTCAGCAAAATATGGCGCATAAATACAAATATAATTTATCCAACCTAAAAAATATGTATGTATGTATGTAGTATAAGGCAATACAGACGGACGGACATACATACAGACAGACAGACAAATATATAGACAGACATTTAGTCAGTCTCATTTTTTACACAGGAAATGCCATCATTAATTAATTTAAAAATAGTTGTTATTTTGATTGATAAGTTATTTGTTTAAGACGACCAAATGAAAAAAAAATATAAAATATGTATTGTATTGTATGATATGGAAATATATGTAATTTATGTACCTACGGATAATACAGTATTTTCAATATTTCGTTATTCGAACATAAATCCCCCCAAAGTGCTCTGGGCTCATCAAACATCATTAAGCTTTTTATTATGTGGAGCAAATTTTTTATTTCAAATGTATTTGAGATAGTGTGTGAATATTAAATTCATTCGCTTCAATTTGTTAAGTAAAAAAAAAAAAAAATAAAAAATTAAAAATTATAATTAATTGTTAGGTAACGCCTTTGAAATAAATGAAATGATCTGTATTATATGCCTTTTATTTTATTTATTTGTTCGTGTATGTAAGCGGAGGCATGTACTACAAAACAATTGTTTCTTTTAAATTAAAGTATAGCTTGTGGTCAGGGCTGCCAGATGGCTATAGTGGAAACCCTGCACTTTTACGAATAATATAATTAAATTACAAGATCATTTTGTTTAAAAAAAAAGTTTTTGGATACACTAATACTACTACAAAACATTTGTTCAACTGACGCACAGTGGGTTCGATGGTACCCAAAGTGGCGATTAATTCATAGAAGCCGTAGTTTTAAAATATTATATATTTTTATTGATGAGTTATTATAAGCACATAAATACACAGCATTTGAGAAAAAAAAAGTTAAAAAAAAAATTTTTAACCCGTTAAGCGCATTATTGTTTTTTTGAAAAAAAGACCTTAGTTTACAATTTATGCTGTAACTTTCGAATGAAAAGCGATAAATTAATGAATGAAATTGGAAATTAAAGCATACTTAATGTGCTACTAAAAAATTCAAACAGTAAATTTATTGTATGCATTTATATTAATATAAATTTAATTTGAAATCCAATTTTTGTTTTTCACAAAATCTCATAAATATGCAAATTTATGTCAAAAAAGTCACAAAAGAGAATATTATATTTTTGTTGTAAGGAATAGTCATAAATACATAAAAACACAGGTTTTAAAAAAAAAATGTAAGAAAATTTTTTTTTTAACCTGTTAGGCGTTTTTTGTTTTTCGGAAAAACATGATCCACAATTTTCGCTGCAATTTTGAAATCAAAATAAATTTAATGAATAAGTTAATAATATGCATTCCTATTATTTTATTTATTTTTTATTTATTTATTTTAGTCTATGGAAGAAATCCTTACAGACAATAACATCAAATTGCATTAATACAAATAACATGGATATAAATTTATGTGTTTAGAAATAAAATAATATTGCGTTTAATAATCCTAACATTAATATAAAAATCAATAAAACTATAAAATTCATTAAAATCATTACACATTCTAATAAGAGGATCAGCGTCAGCATAATTTTGACGAAAAAATGGAACATATAACAAATTGAAGTTTCTCGTTGAGCGTTGAGGAATATTAAATGACAGGTTATTGATTAGAAATTCAGAGCTTAAGTCACCATTAATCAGCTTGACTACAAAAGTAACATTTAGCATTTTTCTTCGGCTTTCCAAGGTTAGTAGTTTGATACGAGCAAGTCTAATAGAGTATGATGGGAGATTAACAATAGATCCCAAGTAGAAATTTCGTAAACAGAAAAGTAAAAACTGTTTTTGAACTAATTCAATCATTTGAATACGAACATTATGTTGAGGATCCCAAATTACGGAACCATATTCCAAGATTGGCCGTACTAGGGAAGTATAAAGATGTTTAGTTATATTAGGATCAGTAAATTCTTTAGCCCATCGTTTAATAAAAGAAAGAAATCCACGAGCTTTATTAACGGCCAGAGTGATGTGTTGTGAAAAACTTAGTTTGGAGTATAAATTTGTATCCAGTTTTTGCTTTCACTAAATTCAGTAAATGTAAAAATTAATCTAAAAAAATAAAAAATTTAAAACTTTTTGGTGAATCTTTGTGTTTGTTTTACCTTTTTAATAAAAAATATATTAACATATTTGTATTATTCTGCATTTTCAAATACATCACAAATATCCCAATTATCATACTTAGCAGAAAACTATTGAAAATATCTTCATTGGACTTTTCCCGGCTGAATTTGCGAGCAAAGTGCTCTCTATAATTTTTAAAATCGTGATTAAATTAAAATTTAATCACTTCAAATTTTAAAACAGCAAAAAACACCACTGAAAAACAAAACATAAAAACAAGCACAAAAATAACGGCAATAGAGAGGGGCGCGTGAAACAGTTTATTCGCAAACATTATTATTTATAAATTACGATAGTCAATTTAATTTCAAAAAATATTAAACGTCGAACGCATTGGTAAAAAAAAGTTGATTGCCCAAAATACGTGATTGAAAACAGTTATTATATAGGCGTGACTATTTCGGCACGGGCAAATTAGTATAAGATGTAAAACCATCAAGTGAATTTGGTAAATTATTAGAAAGTCGTATTTTTTCACTGGAATTGAGTGTTAATTTTTATTCTTTTCTGGTAAATTGGTCACCCTCGTGAACATAGGTGATTAAACGCCACTCACGCAGCCATCTCTATTAAATGTCAAAATATATTGACAATAATATCAACAACAACAAAAATAGCTAACATTGAGAGTAAGACAATAGTAACAACAAAAACACTGTGGGTATGGTAAATAAAGGAATTTTGAACACAAGACTTTTTACATAAAAGTTTTAATATCTTAAAACGGGGCAACAAAAAGGCAAACTTTTTTGTTTGTAATATCAAATAGAAATCCCATACTTTTCAAAAAACACAACTTCAAAGCCGGCACTTTACTACTTTGTTACTTCTGGTCCATCATATATGGAAAATACCCCGATTTTAGAGCTTTTTTTAAAAAAAATATTACAAATATTTCCACACATATTTTTATAAACACAAAACCATTTTTCGTACACTTAAATACCCGAAGTTGAAGGTTCCATCATAAAAGTTTAACTTTATTAATTTTAAATTTAAAAAATAAGCACTGCTTTTTATCAAATTTCAATTTTTTCACTTTTTAAGAAAACAGCAATAATTAGCTAACTTTGACAGCTCACTACGGATGAAGTAAACAACTTCGATGGATGAAATTTTAAATAGTGATGTAGAATTTTATCTAGTTTTATTAGATACCAATCATTATGGCGAAAACTTAATTCTAAAATTTCAATTAAGCGCCACTTTGGACCCATTTCAACCCAATTTGTGACGTAGCAGTAAAAACAGCAAAAATTTGTTTTTTTTCCTAAAAGTCAGCAAGATAAGAATAGCAAAAATAAATTTGTTTAATATACAAATTTTTTAGCAATATTTAAGTTAAATTTTATTCAATTAAGACACAAAAACTTATTTATTTTTTATTTATTTTTAGATATTTGTTTATACGAAAGCAAATGTTTTTAGCAAATATTTCTGTTGATTTTAACCGGATATATTGTTATTTAAAATTCAAGTAAATATAAGGTTAACATATTCAGCTAAAGTTTATGCTGATTTTAATAGAGTAAATTGCTTTTTTTAATTTACTAAAATTTTAAAAAGTATTATGGCCTGCTCTTGTATGACGTGTCACTCAAAAAATTCGTCTAAACGAGTGATAAAAATGACTTTGGGGTTCTTTATCACAAATGTCACTTTGTAAGGAGTGAAAACGTAAGAGTTGTCATTTTCGTTCTCTTTTTTCGGTTTCTATATTGCGATTTGAAACGTCACAAACGTCAAAAAAGACGTTGACAAAAAAGCATTCGTACCAAAAAAAATTTCATTTAACTAAAAAGTTTTATACAAACATAATTATAAGCAGCGAAAACAACAAAAAAAGGTAAATATGCATTTTGTACACAAAACACGTTGTTTTTATTTGTTTTGTTTGAAAATTTTAGCTTAAAGAATCCCATAGCAACTGACCCGTACATTTTGATTTGTGAATTTATTTTGTTTTTATTGCACAAATTTAATTTTTAGAACACTTTTATTATTTTAAAATGAATACAACGTTTTTCCAAACAAATAACAGCTGTTTTTGTTTATATTTCATTTACACTGTTGGGTTGCCATCTACCAACAAAAAATGTGTTATTTGTATATGAAAAATGCTAACAAAAACCGAAAAACAATATCATGGCAATCTCTACTGTTTGACATAACATAAAGCTTTATGTACTCAGACGTAAGTCAGATGAACGAATTATAAAAACTCATTTCCTAACGTATTCGTTCGGGTGCCACACGTTCGTCTGAAATTATACACGTATTGTAAAAACAGGCGGTTAGTTTTGCTGTTTTTATCTTACTAAAATTTAGCAACAAAAAAGATCCAGCAGTTTTTTCTTTAACGTCATTTTTAACTAGTTTTTAGTAGCTTTTTATGCTATTTTTAGAGGTTTATTTATACACTGCATTGCATAACTATAATTACAAAGGATTTTTTTGCAAATATTACAAAATTTCTTTTAAAATTTATAACTGTTTTTATGAGTGAGATAACTGTGAGATAACTTATTGTGTAAAATTTAAGAGATTATGTATTTTAAGAGATCACTTAATTGATTAAAGAGAAAAATTGTGTAATAATATTTTGTTGGTGTTTCATAACTATGATTACATATAAAGGTAAACAAAGAACAATAACAATTAAAGAAAACTAAAAGAACTATTTTTCTTTTCTATGCAATTTTAATGAAAAATACTGCGTGTTTCGTGCCTAAGTGATTTCGACAAGGGCAAATTTCATTATATTTAAAAAGTGGCTTGGGAAATTGCTAGAAAAATAAACCGTTCGCTTGTGGTTGTCACAAATTTAGCAAATAATCCGAGTGCATATGTTCAAAATCAACCAAGTGGGCTCTCAAAGGATTCCCAGAGAATTACTTACCAAAAGCAGATGACTGTGCCTAGGTTATTACCCCGTCACAAAACTGAATTCGCTAAATTGAATTTACAAACCAACTGGAGAAAGGTTAGTCAATAATCGCTGTTGTTGGTAGGACTGTTTAAACATAAATTTCTTGTAAAGGTGATTTTTCTGATGAGAAAAAGAGCAGATGGGTTTAAAATATATTGGATAGACCCATGTAAGGAGCCATGATTTTTCTCAAATAGAAATTTTGGAGGCGGATCCTTAATGGTTTGGCTCGCTTTTTGTTTCTACGATATGGTTGATTTGGCATTCCCAAGCATCAGAATGCATTCTTCTGATTGTGAGTAGACTACAGTATTAAAATAGAAATCGGTGAAATTTATTGAAAATAGCAACGAAGAAGAAATCATTTTCCAACAAGACAATGCCTCAGTACATGTAAGCCGTCAGACGATGGAATGGCTATCATCAAAAAATATAAGAGTATTGGAACGGCCCGCATGTTATCCGTAGCAAAACCCCATTGCAAATATTTGGGGAGTATTAACCCGTCAAGTTTACGCAGAAAACGGTCTAAAAGAAGCAGTTATTGATTCGTGGAGATCTAAAACCGAAGAACTTCGAATAAATTTGATAGACAGTAGTCTGATCGAATAATCGAGTTGATTCATAAAAAAGGAGGCGTCAAGTATTATTAATACTGCTGCTTTAAAATATTTTTCTTAAACAAACAAACGCTGGTTATAACGAACTTTTTTTATAACGAACGGATATGGATATAACAAATATCGCCGATAAAGAACTTTTTACATAACGAACTAATTTTTTGGACCATTTTACGAGTTTTCATATACATTTTTACGCTAATAACGAAGACGTTAAAAAAATTGAGATTCTAAAATGAAAATTCTGCTGCAAATCGTAAAATGTTTAGCTTTTTAATTAAAAATTCAAAGAAAAGAATTAAAAACTGTATGAAAAGTAGTTTAATGGAAGAATTGTTTTACAACTACAAATAACAATTGTAAAATTAAGTGAATTTAAGAAAAAAAAAATGTGAAACTTTAATAATTTTTTGAGAAATGTTTACCTCGCTTATAACGAGCTAAATCGTCCAGTCCCCGCGAGTTCGTTATAACCGTACTCCACTGTATTGAATTAAGTGTATTTATACACGTAAAAGTCAGCAAAATTTTCGCTGGGAGGATCCTTGCAGAAAAATTGCTAATATTTGCAAAAAAAATTTGTTGCTGAATTTATCAAATGTTTTGCTGATATTAGCAATTTACCTGAAAGGATCCTCCCGCCAAAATGTTGCTGACTTTACAGTCTTTTTTTAAGTGGTCTTTATGAAACACTAACTTTGTTATTTCTTTTTAATTAGAAAATAAATGAATTGTTTTTTGTTAAATAATATAAACTTTGGTTTTACATTTATGCCGGTAAAACTCTTCTATTTTCTGTTAACTTACAAAATTTAGTGAAATTAATGTGTAATTATAGTTTTGCAACGCAGTGTATTAGTGAATTATTTAAATATTCTAAAAAAAAAATTAAAGAAAAGAGTAGTAAGTACACTAAAAAAAAAGTTTATAGAGTCAGCAACATTTTTGCTGGGAGGATCCTTGCAGAAAAATTGCTAATATCAGCAAAAAAAAATAAAATAGTAAATTCAGCAAAAATTTTGCAGTCGATATTAGCAATTTTTCTTCAAGGATCCTCCCAGTAAAAATGTTGTTGACTTTACAGACTTTTTTTAATTGTACTTTCAGATGATTTCAGTAGATTAACTTACGTGGCTTTTACTAGCAAAGAAAACATGTTTTTGAAAAAGGGTACGTTATTTGGAGTCAGTTTTACTTGAATTACCTAAAAAAATTTCTATTTAAGGGACATCTTCGCTCTTGAGCTCACTTGCCGTACAAATAAAATATCAACACATTATAGCTGCTGATTTGTGTTTTTAAGCCAGGATTAAAGCTAACTAACTGCATATGAACATATTATACATTGGTTTAGCGGCCTACCTTTACTTGTATTTAATGGTTTTATAAAATACGTTTTCTGAAGACCACAAAAGAAACACCTACATTCGCATAAATTGTATCTTTCGAAAATGCATAGTCTGTATTGGTAAACGTAAGCACACACACATAGCCATCCACATCATCTGTGAAATAATATAAGATGAAGAACCGCATAAATTCACCACAAAAGGTGTTAAGGTGGGTTAAGGAAAATGATCTAGAAAATGTAAACGAGCAGACAAATATTATAAATTAATTTAGCGGCAAAGTTGTAAAGATATAAAATGTATATATTTTAAATGCACGTTGAAAAATTTTTGCTCAAATTAATAAAAAAAAGTGCGCCATTGCACACAGAGAAAAGAGCACCATATTACCATAATACGTACACTCAAATCTAAAAGTTACATAAAATTCTGTAATTGTTACACATTGTTTTGCTAATTTTAGAAAAACGTGACTGCAATTTTTTAGTAAAGTAAAATTAGTAACAAAAGTAAACGTTATTCTAATTTAAATAAACTCTTAATGGAAATCGATTTGCTAGAATCAACCAAATTGTTTACTAAATATTAGTGATATATGTATCGTATCTAAATAAAAAAGTAATCAATAAAAGTAAAACTATTTTCACAAAGTTTATGAAACTTTTCTATAAAATGATGAAGATCTATGAAACATTTGTCTTCATTTTTTATAAGCTCTTCGTCGTATTTTTAAAAACTACGTAAATATAATGAAAAATTTATGACAAACGATTTATGAAACATTTTCATCAATATGATGATACTTTTTTCCCTGAGTGTAGTTAATATTTAAGTGTATACATGAAGTTCAAGATTTTTCCCTATCTTGTGTCTATATCAAATAATGTCTAGCTTTTTAACAAATCGGGTTTAAAAAGTTAGTGAAATGAAATTGGCAACAAAAATTAGTAAAAAGTTTGTAATTTGTAAAATAAGATTAGCAAAAAAATTTACTAAAAAAATAGTTTATACTAAAAATTAGTATAATAATAGTAAAGTGAGATTTAAAACTGTTTTACTAATTTTTATACAAACTTTATTTTTGAGTGTAGCGATTATAATATGATTTTCATGATAATTTTATGATCCTAGATGATGATAAATTCGTCCGCAGTGATCATAATATTATCAGTGAGAATCATATTTAATATCATTAGGATTATAATATGATAATTTCCTGTCCCAATCATGTACAATCATACCAAATTCTCAGGTACTTTAATCGACAATCTGAGTTCATGCATTATTTGTTATACTAATCGACTCAGGATCAAGTTTTCTATCGATTCTCATACTAAAGTATTCCCAAAAAGTACAAAGTAGTTGGACCGTACGAAGGTACTTTAGAAGTAAGTTGTCAATTTTAAAATATTGGTCATCAGTACCAAGTACGTTCACAGTATCTTCATGTTACTGATTAATTGGTACATGCACACAGAAAAATATAGCTGGGCACTATGGTGTAATGCTTAGCGCGTTGGACTGTTACACAGATGGTCCCAGGTTCGATTCCCGGTGACGGCAACATCAGTTTAGAAAAATATTATATATGAGTTTTCTATCCCTCATATGTATCGCAGCTCCCACCTTCGGTGTTCCCATAGCATTTAACCCCACCGAAGTAAAATAATGAATCAGGGCTATGAACCAAAAAGCGAGCAACAACTGTTCTAAGACTTATCATCTTGCGCAATTACAGTGTTGCTATGTTTGAAGCTCTTCATCTTTCCCCACCTTTCATCTATCCACTATGCAATTTCTAAAGAAAGCAACACATTAATAAATAGGAAGAATTTCCTGGTTGCTTCTCTTAAAAAAAAAACACTGAATTCGGTTAGCAAAACCATACTCAACTGTGATTAATAGATATTTTGGGTGTTGCAACTAATATTTAGTTGTATTTACCGATTTTTATTGTTAAATCCAATATTATGTTGTATTTTTGTTGTAGAAACTGCATTTTAGTAGTCAATCGCCAAAAATTTTCTTCGGTTTTATAAAATTTTGTACTGGTACTTGAAAAGGTCAAACTATATTTTAGAATTTCATTTTTCAAACCATTCAAAAGTTCTAATTAGTTTGTGATGAAGCCGAATCTTAAAGAATCCACAGATCCACAGATTCACTCTTATGTCAATAAAATATTACAAATTTATTCTAGGAAGAACAAAACATTTTTGCCAACCTTCAAAAACTATAGACAATAAAAAAAAGTAAAGCATTGTAATTTACGATTATGTACTTGAGTAGTAAAGTACAAACATGTAAAGCATGGACACGATACAATTTTTACATATTAATGTTATTATAACTTCTTTTCTAATAACGACATAATTAAAGTTTATACCTTAAACTAAAAACATATGGGTCTCAAGATTAGATCCATTCAAAAATAATTGTGATTTAAAGCGACATATAGCGAAATTTCGTATTTTCGCCAAAAATTAACACGTTTGCTTTTGGACATATACATTTTCAAAGTTTACGCAAGCATTAATCGGAAACTTATGGTTGCTTTGTCATATCTTTTCCTAAAATTGTTTTATTACCCTGTAAAAAATTGATATATATGGATCCTTACATGAGCACACATGCTTCATTCATGTCCACATGCATGATTCATATGTGTTCATAAGTGATTCATACATTTATTATTATTTAGAGATATTCAATGTTTCCTCTACGATCTATAATGTACAAGTGTCTTGCCAAAAGTTCTTCGAACCTAATGCGGATATTTTAATTAAAATCCACTTCAAACGCACACTACGATTATGTTTGCTCATTTATACGTTCTATTAACCCCGATCTGATAGACAGTACGAAACTGGGCTTCAGGAATGAACATAATTTAAACTTGAATAGGTATTTTACGTCTAACAAAGTTCTTCTTCAAAAATTATTTATTTTATATTTAACAACCCTGTCAGAAACTGCCAATAGTGCAAGAAATCAATCACTGGTATACCACTTGCTAACCGAGGAATTTTAAATAAACAACTGGCAGAACACTTGTTTAAGACGCTTTACCAGCGTTTTCAAAAATGTTTTACAATAGTTTCAGTAGTCTACAGAAAAAATCATTGGCAAAGAATTTGCTGAGACCACAATGCTAACGTTGCGAAAAAGTGTTTTCCCAGTGTTATCCAGTCAGAAAATACCAGCGGCTCAAAAGTGGAACCACTGGTAAAACATTAGTTTTATAAAAATGATGGGGATTTGTTTAAAAAAGTTTGTAGTCGGAAGGTCCGGTTTCAGGTAAACATTTTTTTTGGTGATTTTTTTTACTTTTTAATATTTCTGTCATACAAAATAGATTTTTTTGTTTCTGGAAAAGCTCTTTTAAGACCAACTTTTTTTTTGTTTTCCAACGTTAGCAAGTTGTATCCATCAAACCATATGCCAGTGCTGACATATTTGAGCAGCCAACTGTTACCTAGCAGTTATCATTTACTTACACCAGTCAGAAACTGTCAGTGGCAGAATACATCAAGCACTGGCTGACCGAGGATATGTAAACAAATTACTGGGAGAACAGTTAATTCAGACGCTGTACCAGCGTTCCAAAAAGCGCATTGCCAGCATTTGGTTTACAATAATAATTTCAGTGGTCACAAAAAAACATTGGCAAAGAATAGGCTGAGAACACTATGCCAACATTGGTAAAAAGGGTTTTCCAAGTACTATCCTGTCAAAAATTGCTAACGGCTTGATAGAGGATTTTTTTTATAAAAATGATGATGCGTTGTTTAAAAAAGTTTGCAATCAGGAGGTTCTGAGTTCGATCCCGGTTCCAGGCAATACTTTTATGTGATTTTGTATACTTTTTAATATTTTTTTATGTAAAATTGTTTTTTTTTTGTTTTTGGAAAAACTATTTTAAGACCAACTTTTTTGTTTTCCCAACATTGGCAAGTTGTTTCTAGCAAATCTTATGCCAGTGCCAGCATATTTTATTAGCCATTGGTTATCCCGCAGTTATCATTCACTTCCGTTTTAAGATATCAATTATTATATATCTTGTTAGCTCAGTGGGTAGAACTGTCGGATGCCAATCTGGTGGCTAGGGATCGTATCCCGGCAGGACCAAAAAACTATAAATGATCTTTTTATAATTTTCTTTTGCAAAATATATATAAACATATATAAACTTTTAATTTATGATCAATTATCAGCTCCTTGTTTTTCAAAGCACGATCTCATTTTTATGATCTATGACTTTCAACTACAAACACCACCTCAAACTAGCACCTTTCGTGACTTTAAAAATTTAAACTACTTCCTACTCGAGGAGGAATATCGTAAATTGACTGGGACTGTATCTACTACATGGTCTCGGTTGATACACAGTTAAATTTTATAGAACAAAACTTAATAATGTTGTATGATTTAACAGTTCCATTAGTAACTAAGACAATTAGTCCTCAGCAAAAACCATGGTTTACATCAACAATTAGCCGTCTTGTATTTGAACGTGACTCCGCTTACAGTAGATGAAACGGTTTAAAACAACTGAATTGCATGAAAATTATCGCATAGCTCGGAGAATGGTAACGAAAAAAATAAGGGAAGCAAAAACAGAATACTATGCTGAAAAATTTTCGAATTCATTAAAAACAAAACAAAAATGGAAGATCATTCGTGAGATTGGAATTGGTAAGAAAAGTAATCATGGGGATATAAAAATAGAAAACGCTGAAGAAATCAATGAGTCATTTATTAACTTTACCATGCCGGATGCTGATCATAGTTTCTATGACGATTATTGCGCGAGTAATCTTCCACTTAACCAATTTTCCTTCAACTGTGTGAGTCAGATTGATATATTTAAAAGCTTAATTTCTATAAAGTCACATGCTACAGGTGTTGATGGTATACATCCAAGATTTATAAAGATTTTACTTCCGTCAATTTTACCAATTTTAACTCACGTGTTTCCCTTAAGATGGAAACAGGCTAAAGTTTTGCCTATTCCAAAATCAAACAAGGAATACAGGCCAATAGCAATCTTACCGTTTTTATCTAAGGTTTTAGAAAGAATTTTACATAATCAAATAACATCATATGTTACTGATCATGGGTTGCTTACAGATTGACAATCTGGCTTTCGAGCAAAAAACAGTTGTATTACAGCTCTGGCAGAAGTAGCTGAGGATCTGAGAAAGGAAGTTGATGATGGTTGCTTAACTATGCTTGTTTTGTTGGATCATTCTAAAGCCTTCGATACGGTAGACCACACGATACTTTAACAAAAGCTATGTAAGATGATGAATTTAACATCAACATCGACTAATTTAGTGTCATCTTATCTAGAAAATCGTGTGCAGTGTGTTGAAACTAACACTGGAACCTCATCATTTCTCCCAATTAGAAGAGGAGTTCCACAAGGATCAATTCTTGGTCCTCTTCTCTTTTCAATATATGCAAATGATCTCCCTGGTCAGTTATTACACTGCAGGAGTTTTTCTTTGGGCTTCAGCAAATGGACTGAGCTTAAATCCACGCAAATCCAAATGTATTGTAATAAGAAAACGAACTAGTAAGTTAATCGTTAAACCAAATATCTATATAAACAACCAACTAATTGAGATTGTTGATAATGCTAAAAATTTAGGAATCATCTTTAACAGTACGCTTACATGGAATGATCATGTAACATGGAAAAAGGTATTCAATGCTTAGAACCCTCTGGTCGACTCAACATTGCACCCCGGTAAAAATAAGATTCTTACTAGCAAAAACATATCTAATTCCAATTCTCTTATATGGGTGTGAGATTTATTCTAGCTGTGATACTGTAAGTCAGCGAAGCCTCAATATCGTTTTTAATAATATTCCGAGATATGTGTTTGTTCGACAGTATATCGATTTTTACAAAACAAATATACGGGGTTCAATTTGACGATCTCTTGAAATAAGAAAACTTATTTCCTTACATAAAATTATTTACACAAAAGTACCTGATCATCTATTCAAAAGATTGAGGTTTAATCGAACTGGGAATCTAATACCATTTAGACATCGTAGCCTAATGTCTGAATGGCAGTTTTTTATAAATGGTATCCGTCTTTGGAACTCTTTACCCAATAATAACAATAATAATATTAAAAATATAAGCAACGCTCTACGCTTCAAAAAACTTATTTTTGACCTATATTCATAGTTATGTACTATGATCTTTATTATTAGATTGATTTTATTAAGTTTGATTTTTATTACTTTGATTTTTATTAATTTTTCAAATCTATTTTCCTTTTGGTATTATTATATTAATTGATAGTTATGTTAAATTTTTTCTTTTTTTTTTTTTTATTAATGCTTAACCATTTTTAATGTTTAATGTATAACAATTTTTTTTATTGTTTCTCTCATTTTTGTGATAATGAAATGTCTATTGTTAAAAACAATGTTAGAATTAAGATTATACTTTTTAAAATATGTAACAAAATACCACCCTGTGTTGTTTTAAGATGTCATGTCTTGTTACACAGGTTAACAAATAAATAAATAAAGAAAAAAGAAAAAAAATCTATTTTTAGACAACCTATTTTATGGTTTTACCAACTTTTTGCCAACATTGTATATTTGGTTTACACAGTGCTTTTCCGAACTTATTGAACAGACGGACCTCTTGTGTAATAATGTTATTATTTTGGGATTGGGAAAGCATTTGTTGCCAGCCTTGTGCCACCTGTTAAAATGCCTTGCTAGCGGTGGTCCGTTTGCCTTTTTCTGCCTGGGAAGATTCACACTAACTCTCTGTATTTTTCGCCTACGGTTTGCTTTGATTAAAGTTATTAATTTTAAAATATGTATTGAATTTTTATCCGCATATAAAAGTTTTTACATTCTGTGTCGAAAATCAAAATATTTCATTTTTACGTGATAATCGCCACTATCCTTAACACTAATTTTCAGTATCTAAAAACACTTTTGCAACCATTT
>JAEKOY010000886.1:0-17156 GCA_021234595.1 Delia radicum | reverse complement strand
GTTGGTTACCACCTAAATAAATTCTGATTAAATAAAAAAAAAATAATATATTTTTCCACTTAAAAACTATATTCGTTTAAAGTAGAAATAAAAATTTAAAAAAATCTAATTTTTACCATTTGTCCACCCATCTTTTAGCTCCAGATAATTGTAGGACTGTTCCAGCAAATCGTAAATTTCGACATAAATCCAAATCAATCGATCTGGTAGAGATTTTCATCAAAACCCGAAGTTTAAGAAAAGCTACCACAGTAATCATAAATTTGCTACATTCTTGTCTTCTTAGTAATCGAATACGTGGCTAGTGGTATTTTCCTAACAAGCTATATGACGTTACTAAACTTTTGTTTTTAATCGAGAATATTTTAATGTTATATTTAATTTTATTGTATTTTTTTTTTATTAACTAATAATCATAAAAATTACAAATTATATACTATTACCCTAACCGAGCACTAGCTACTATGGTCTTCGGCGCGTTATAGAGAAACAGGACCAGTGCCTCTGGTGGGAATCGAACCCACGACACCCGCACTGATAAGCCAGCACGCTACAACTAGCCTACCGGGGCGCACATATTTAATTTATAAGGTGCTTTAAACCATCGTATATTTACAAAATAAAGAAAATCAAATATATTAGCTAGGTTGAAACAAGTACTTTGATCTGGATTATTATTAAAAGTTGGATTTACTCTAAATAAAAGTGTAATTAACAAAACTAGTTTTTCGCTAAATTTGTGGAGACAAGTTGCATTAGTTTTCTAAAAAAAAGTTTTCTTTCACTAAAAATGCTCTATGTATAACACATTCGATGGTAAAAAAAAAAAGATATTTATTTATTGTAATTTTTTAAAGAAACAAATACAAATATTTAAAGTTTTTATTTTTTCTCTAAAAATTATAAACACTATTAATTTTTAAACCAGACTAGTTTCTGCGTTTTTATGGACAGGCGTCATCAGTGATTTTTCCAATTTTAAATTGTATTATATTCGTGTATTTATAATATTTTTTTGTTTTTTTATTAGTAAATTTTATAAAATTTTTCTTTTTTATAAATGTTTAACAAAATTATAAATTTTTTCGAAAAAATAGAGAAAAGATACATAAAATTGTAGTATTTTCCAAAATTTTATACACAACTCTTTTATAAGCGAATGTTACTTAAGACATATAAACGTTTTCAACAACTATTCAGAAAAGTGTACAAATAGCTGGCAAATATTTTTCATTAAAACTACAACAAAATTCAAAACAAAATTTAAAATGACAATAACTTCACAGAACTTTGAACTAATTTTTGCTCGGGAAAGCGGTTTTGAATAACACAAATTGTATGATTTTTCTTAATACCTCTTTCATGTATATTAACTACAAAATTGCATCTGATAAAATCGGTATTTTTAACCAACAATTTTAAATATAGTGCTTTTTGCAACCGAAATCCTGCTTTTTAGACTGCTGCATCCCGTTTTTTGATCAAAAACAGCTGGTCACATTAGGTATAACAAACTGTAAAACACTACTAAAAACGCGGTTTTACAAAAATCAAAGTGGCAAGTAAAATTGTATCTTAATATACATGATGTCATACTTATCTTCAGATGTCAGATAACTTCGTCTAGAATTTTTTTTTTTATAGATTTTGTTTTTAATTAAATTTTTATATTTCAATCTAATAAAACATATTAATTATAAACTTCAAAACGTCACCTAAAATGCAAGAGGGCGTAACTAACAAAGTTCCAAAATCGGGTTTTGATGATTACGATCATTTGGCTAAACTAAAGGGTGTCCCAAGAAGAACGCAATTTTTAAATCTGGCAACATTCGAAGTGTCACTGTTGACATTTGAACAATTGTTACTGTTTGCTAGTAGAAGGTACGAGGTTAGTAAAAATGGAGCGCTACACGAATGAACAACGCATTCTCATTGTGAAATTGTTTTATCAAATGGGTGAAAGTTTTGCGGCTACAGTTTCGCAAATTGCGATCAATTTGGGGTCACAATAATGCTCCAAAAGAGTCAACTGTAAAGAGATTAATGGATAAATTTGCCGAAACTCTGGGTCTGTTAGTGATGTAAAGACAACAACGCGCCACGTGTCACTGTGTGGTGTGGTTTTTGGGCCTGGAGGAATCATTGGACCTTTTTTTATGAAAATGAGGCAGGTCAAGCGCAAACAGTCAATGGTGTTCGGTATCGTGAAATGATAACCAGTTTTTTCTTGCCTAGATTGAAGAAATGAATGTGGAGGGCATGTGGTTCCAACAAGACGGCGCCCACATGTCATACAGCCAGAGAAACAATTCAATTGCTGCATCAGTCATTTCCCGGTCGTGTTATTTCGCGTTTTGGAGATCAGAATTGGCCGCCTAGATCGTGAGATTTAAACACCATTAGATTTTTTTCTTTGGGGTTTTTTGAAGTCGATGGTTTACGCGAATAAGCCGACGACGACTCAAGCCTTAAAAGAGGAAATTGGACGCTGCATTAATGAAATACCGCAGCATTCATGCAAAACGGTCATTGAAAATTTCATTAAAAGATCGCGTGCTGCCAGCAAAGCCGCTGCGGCCATTTGCACGATATATTGTTCCATACATAACCTCATTCTGTCTACTTTACGATATAATAAAGTTTCACGATTTTTTTTAAATATCTGTGTTTTATTTAAAATTTAAAAATTGCGCTCTTCTTGGGACACCCTTTACATGCCCACACAAAACTTTTTACTCGTACGATAAAAAATAGTGGTTTCGAAAATACAGTTCGAATCTTACATGTTTTTGTTTTCGCACATTTTTCTGGTTGCCCCTGTAAAATATTAAAGTGGGGTTGAGTGATTATGAAGCACTGCATCAAACTACATTTGTCACAAAATTGTTTTTCTCTATGATTAAAACGATCAGTTTCATTAACGATATTGTAAAATATCTGTAAGCGTTTTTGCTACTCTTGTAAAAAAGTAAATATGTTAGTTACGTCCTTTTGCATTTTAGGTGACAAAATAAAATTTTTTGTATTTAATTTCATAATAAGCTTCATATTTGGTGTATAAGTACACAAAGCGTATTTACAGTTACGGAAATTAGCAATTGTTGTCGTATTTTCGTTCGTTTATTCTCAATATAAATTGAACAAAACTGGATCAAATTATACAATATGGTAAATATTATTTTTACTTGGGCTAACTCACTTTTGGTATTTTGAATTTTATAAGTGTTGTTAAGCTTCCAACCTTGTGGCAATTTCTGTTTATTTCTGATTTGTTACTCTATAAGAGGAAAACAATCAAAGTTTTCCTTTTAGTTTAATAATGTTTATGTATTTGTTTGTCTACTGCTAACTTTTACTATTTCCTTGTACAGCGATGTTTGCCATTAGAGACTCAAGCACAAATCACTAATTTGCTTGATAGTACTTTCTATCCCCGTCAGTCATAGCTAGAGAAACATTTTCTTTTTCGACAATAATGAGTATGACTTGAATGAATTATAATTTTGTAATTATAAATATTAATTTGTTCTAAAAATAAGCAAGCGTAATCATAAATGCTAGAATAATTGCTATTTATATAAATTATGTGTCTTTAAATAACTTATTAAGATTTTAATTTGTATGTTAATAAAATATGAAACCGTGTCATGTTTAAATAAAAAAAAAAAAAATTGTAAAAAATTTTGTTCAATGTTGTATAAAGATTTTCAAAAGGAATATTTTATTCCAAAACATCCTACAGAATGAGCCTGGTAAGCTTTACTGTCTTACCCAGTAAAAAAATTTTCGTGTTTTTAGAAGCAGGATAAAACAAATGCGCTGATGTAAGTGCTTACTATTATATAATATTGAGAAGCAGCAAAAGAAACGAATAATTTTCGTATAAAAAATAAACAAACAATAATTTTGAGCTTACTGTTTTCCCTAACAAGGATGCAGGTTGTAAGCAGCTTACTCTAATCCCTTATAAGGATGCATGTTGTAATGCAGAAAGTTTCGTATCGTGTACTATAAACGATGTCCACCAATTTTCGCGGGTGATTTCCGATTGTGTTTGCTGTAATACAAAAAAATCAGTCAGTTAACTGTTTCTGAAGAGCTAGCACGTGGAGCGGGTAAAAAAATAAATTGATTATATTATATGTCCAAAATTTTAGCAACAAAATATTAATATCTGTAGAATTTTATGTAAAATAAATTATGTTTTGCATATTCATGTTATTACTTTTAAAATCGTAAAAATGTAGACATCAAATATGAAATCATCGCTTATTTTGCCCAAAAGTAATGCTTCCAAGTGGGAATTCGCCATATAAAATCGTAGCATATGTAAGCAGGTTTGTGAAGGGATTCTTTTTGTCTTACTCCCTTACAAACCTGCTTGCATATAAGCAGCGTTTTTTACTGGGTAGTTAAGGTTGCTTGTGCATATTGGCTGGCTAACAAGAAAGCCACTTTTCTTTGTGTATTAAAAAGTAAATAACAAACCAACAATAACACTAACACTACAAAAACTATAGGCTGATGTGTCACGTTATAAGTACTGAATGAATTATCTACAATGATATCAATGAAATTTTGTATTGGATCTATGAAATGTTCACTGAAATCCTACATTCATTTAAAGCAGTTTTTCATTACATTTTATGTAAAATTTAATTTTACTTATCTAAAATTTCATAGCGCCTAATCGGAGAAATTATTGAAAATTGTTTCTTAAAAATAATGAAAATATAATGAAATAATAAATGTTTCTTAAAAATAATGAAGCTTTTTTATAAATTGTAAGAAATTTGTCATTTACGTTGTGAACTTCAGTAGTTTAATAAAAATTTAAACATTTATTTTATGTTCATAAATTTTGTTCAAAAAAAAACGAAAATTTAAAAAAAAAAAACTAAAACGGCTTTTGGTATTAAGATATTAATTAAAAAAAAAAAAAAAATACCCAACTAGTAATGAGTCAAAAAATGGTATCAAAAAAAATTTTTAAAAATTAAATTTTTTCTATGAAAGTGTACGGCCTCTTTTTTGGACTTAAAAACGATTCAGAAAAATGAGTGTGTCAATGAAATTTCTGTCATAATTTAAAAATTTTGTGAACCTCTAAAAAATATTAATATTTGAATCAATTTCTCAATTTTTTAATTTAATATGTAAATAAAAAGGGGAAATTTACGATAATGGATCTTTTGGTTTATGTTTTATCAGAAATGATTTTTTTTTTTAAAATCGCTCGATTTTTTTTTTTGTAATTTTCGCTTGAGAAAGCTTTCAATACTATCTGCATTAATTTTTTTTTTTTTCAAATCAGGTGATATTTGAAAAAAAAATTCGCCTACGTCACTTAAACATATTAGAATTAAAATAATAATAATTAATACCTAATAATTAAATAATTAACATTATTTAGTTGGTTATTTTTTGAAAAAAGAAATTTCGTGAACACTTGTTTTTGATATTTTAAGTTGATTGCAACACTTTTTAATAAAAATTTCAATCGATATAGGTATTAATATATGAAGACAAGAATGGAGCGAAATTGATGATTAGTAGGTTTTTTTTAAAGTACTGCCTATTATGACACTCTAGCTTTTCTAAAACGTTCGGGTTCTGATGCGATCTTTAGGCCAGATCGATATACTAGTATCAACCTAGCTAATATGTTTGATTGATTTATTTTTGTTAATATACGCAGGTTGAAGCTCTTTATAAATTTAAAATAACATAAAAATAATCTCGATGTATATATAAACAAAAAACTAATAAAACTGTAAAAAATATAACTTGAGCCAGTGTAAAAACTAAAAATTTTGTTATGTAAATAGAACATTTTTGGTCTTCAACTTTAGTAACGTCATGATGCTTGTTAGGAAAAGACCCTAGCCACGTGCTTGATTACTAAGAAGACAAGAATGTAGCAAAATTGATGATTAATAGGTTTTTTTTGTTATAGTTCTGTCTATTATGGCTATTTAGCTTTTCTAAAACTTGGGGTTCTGATGAGATCTTTCTTTTGCTTTATTTTTGTAAATATATTTGTAAAATAACATACAAATAATCTCGATGTATATATAAACAAAAAACTAATAAAACTGTAAAAAATTAATATTTAAATTTTTTAATACATTGCCGTAATGGTGAAAAAATGGGATTATATATTTTTTTTTTAAATCGAGCAATTTTTTTAAAAAGTCTCAGTTTCGGCGCATTGAACATATTAACTATCTACATTACATTTTTTTTTTCAAATTGATTGTTTTTTTAACAAAATTTTCGTTAACATCTCTTTCATATTTTAACAAATTATTTTTTTTTAAATCGTGCGATTTAAAAAAAAAATCTCCTGATGCGTTTTAAACATGTTATCGAAATTTTAACTTCTGATTTTTTCAATCGTGTAAATTTTTTAAAAAAATATTTTGCTTTTAGTGTATTATCGAAAATTAATTTTAAGTGATACGAAATTTTAATTTTTGATAATTTCGGTTAGGATAAATTAAATGTATTTTTGTGATATGCAAGACAAGCTCCTAAAGTTGGAATGAGATGAATATATGTTCACACAGCAAATTAATTTACTGCATGCTGATAAGAAAATTTTTTTTTTTTATTATTATTAATAATAATCACATAATTACAAATTATATACTATTACCCTAACCGAGCACTAGCTACTATGGCCCTCGGCGTGTTGTAGCGAAAACAGACCAGTACCTCTGGTGGGAATCGAACCTACGACCCCCGCTCTGATAAGCCAGCACGCTACCAACTAGCCTACCGGGGCGCACAACATTTTTTTTTTTTTTTTATTTCATTACTTTTGATAATTTATTGATATGGAAGGTAACTGTAATCGTAATTATTGACAATCAGCTTATAACGACAATCTAATAAAAATGACAATCAGCTTATCAAATTATATACGAGTTAATTTAAAACTCCGCTATCACTTATACACATTAAAATTAAATCTATGCGTAATACCGCTCATGTCTTACTTATTAGATCAATTACACAACTCAGCTATTTTAATGATAATACGCCAATTTATAAACATCAACCTAATTCCAAATTAGGATTCCAAAAAATTACCGATTACTTAATGACTCTAAGCGCTAGTATTTTTTTTTTTGAATATTAACCAAATAACTTGGGTATTGTCAGAAAAGGGGTTATTTTCGCCATAAAATAGCTTTTATTTGTGTAGGTTATTCAGCACAATTTATAATAAATTAAAGCGATTTTTTATAATATCGACGGCGCGGTGCTTAAAAATTTTTCCCTTTATTAAAAAGTAAATTCTTATATTCAAATATATCAATTTCTAATTGGTGACATTATCTGCATATTTAAAATAATCAAGTTCTAATCTATAAAAATGCATCAAAATTCATATGACATGCATATATGTCCAAAGCATCTGAACGTAGATTCAATAGTCCGTTTTTTTTTTTGTTATAAAGTCACTCTGTTGTCAATAAAATGCACTTTCACTGTCATAAGTAGCACCAACCTGAACTACGGCCATGATTTGATTGTATTGAGGTAAATTTAAAAATAAGCTTAAATTGTTCTAATTTAAAGCAGTATTTTCATTAACATAACCTCCGAGTTAGCTGCATGGTATTCGCGAATATATTTTTATTAAACTGATCGCGTAATTTCATGTTTTTTCTTATTTTTTTTTCAATTGAAAAATCGTTATTATCGTATTTATTTTTCACAAATATTTACATCACAAGTTCGTTTATACTTTATAATATTTGTACATTTACACTCAGGGAGCTTCTGCTGTAAATATTTGTAGTTGTTTGAGTTGTAATACAATATCTTTATTTTTAAACGAAAAAACGGTTATTGTAGAAGAAGTTTCAGTTTTGACTACTAAAAAAACAAACCACATCAAATTACTGTATTATGATTTTTCTTTAATTTTTTATTGTAGTTTCTTATTATTTAAATAAATTAAACAAATAAATGTTTGTTTAATTTTTGCTGCATATGTGGTTCAATTTTACTACAATTGTGGTTCATTTCTTGAACATTAAAAAATAAATGACAATGGTAGTTAAATTTACTGAAATGTAAGTCGTCCTTTATTCAAGTGAAATGTCACTTGTTTTTAACTACATTTACAGTGGCCTTTACCTACATTAGTGTACGTAATGTACACATATTTTGTCTAATATTTGTTTTGAAGCACAAAATACTATTTATACACACAATATGTGTAATTATATATAATAACTGCCTATTAATACAGTTTTATGAGTATTTTGGTATACGAAAAGGTGTATAAATGAAATTTACAGACTTGATATAAATTATAAGCATTTTGCGTTATTTTACATAAATTTACAGACATTATTGTTGTAAAATTTACATGCCTTTTGTAGAGTGTACTTATAAGCTTGCAATGAGCAAAGTACATAATTAGAAGCTATTTACAAGGAGTGTCTAAATTTAAGAGATGCAATCATATCGGACAGATCACGCGATCAAGCGACACGATATCGGACAAAACATGCATGCATTGCACAGATGCACAAAATAGGTTTTTAGAGAAAAGAAAATCGAAATTTGAAATGGACATCCAGTTTTTGTCCATCTGTGCAAATTTGGGAATTTGGATGCAGACGCATGCGTGTTTCTCCGCTGTCGTGTTGTCTGATTTGTCCGATGTTGTTTACATCTCCTAAATTTAGACACTCCTTGCTGCAAGATGGAACAATCGGTAATGTTTCATTTATTTAAAAGTGTATTTCATTGGGCGTCAACACTTTTGAACAGTTTGACAATTTGTAATAAAAAAATAAGATAAATACATATTTTGAATTTTATATGTTGTGTTTTTCATTCGCAAAAAGATCATGAACATTTTTCTAAATGAAAGAAATATTATAATGTAATTGTAATAATAAGAAAACACACTTTTCGATCATAGTCCCAATTTCCGGTTTGTGGATAATGCCCGCAACATTTTCCAACATAACCCAATACCGTAAATTGGGATTATGTTTGTTGGGGATATGTCATGTCATGTTATGACGCAACTATATACATATTTTTAGGTTTAATACCTACAAATTTTCAAAAGATATATTTTATACATTAAAAAAGGCTTAATGAAAACCCAAAATTTATTGCCTATTCATTAAGCTTTATAAAGTGTTATATATTTATTTTATACACGAAACAGCCTATTAACACAATATAAACATATTGCTTATATTTGATTACATTCAGCTGGAAAATTACAAATATTGTAGTAATTTTAATTGCTTTTTTATAAACTATTTTATATAACAATAAAATAATGAAGTAATTTTCAATAAGCTTCTTATCAACCGCAAACATTGAACATTTTTGAAAACCAAGTGTAGTAAAAATATAATGTTTATAATACGAATTTAAACTTTCTATAAATACTAGTGGAAGCATTAAAGTTGGTTATTTTGTTTTAACACTAATCGAGATGAAAAAAATATATATTTTCTTTAGCCAATTCAGGAAAAAAAAATTTCGAGAAACAAAAATTTCAAGTAAAGGAAATTTTGCGAAATAGATTTATTGTGAGAAAAAATAAAATTTTTTAAAATAAATTTTTTAGCGGGTTTTCTTTCATTTTTTTATCATTACTTCACGACAGAATACAAATTATAACTGGTTATTTAAAACTAGTGGTACACACTCGGGGGAAAAAAGTTTCATCATATTGATGATATTGTTTCATAATTCGTTTGCCACCCTTTATTCATGTTATTTATGAAGTTTTCATAATTATAAAGAAAAGTTTCATACAAATATGTTACAAATGTTTTCATAGACCTTCATCATTTTAATAAAAAAAAATCATAAATAGATTTAAAAAATATATTTAATGAAAGTTTTTCATGCGTTATTCGCATTTGTGTGTTGCAGACATGGGCGACGTCAATTACATTTCACAATCATTCACTTGTGATATTTTTTAATATCATAAATTTCAGACCCAGACTCTCACTTGTAGGCTTAAACGCTTCCTTAGAAAATATGTAAAATGTTTAATACCAAACATGGGTATTAACAACAACATCTGAGTATTTAATTACAGGGGCAATTACTCAATTACACACAATTACAAGTAATTAGACATAAAAAGTAATTGGCCTGTAATTAAATACACAAATATTAGTATTATGTCAAATCTCTGGTATTGACAAAATTGAAAATTTCCCAAGGAAGCGTTTAAGCCAACAATTGTGAGCTTAGGTCTGAAGTTATTAATTATATGACAAAATTCACAAGTGAATAATTGTGAAATATAATTGACGCCGCCCATGTCTGGTGTGTAGTACTAACTGTAACTAACTGTAACGAATGAAAATACATTTTCGTAAAAATAACGAAAAATTTATTTTTGACATTTACTTGTCAATATCTATAGTTTCATAATGGATAAACAAGATCTAATTCTTCATAATAGTGCATACAAGATTATGAGAAGGCAATAAATAAAATTATTACACCAAGACTGCGATAAACGCAGCTGCGACCGGCCGCACCGCAGACAACCCACCAGACTCGAGTCGGAGCATGTGTCCCAGCGCTTCCAATCGTTACTGGCTCATTAATTACTTACATTTCGCAAACATTTTTAAAAACTTTTCGTATTTCACTTAAAGCATTAGTATCACTAAGAACCCAGGAAAAAATTACACATTCCAAAAAGAAGGTGATGCCCACACTTGCTTACATATCTCATTGGCCAAATTTAGTAACTGCAATACCAAACTCATTCCAACAATAGAGTCAAAAAAGCAAGTAGTATTGTAATCAATTCTTTAAATTTAAACCAGAAAGCATGAACTCAATAACAAAGTAATTATAAACTTATATGTATAACTTTTTGTACTCAAGAAGTATCATATACTTTTTCTTAATAAAAGGACGTTATTGGAAGTAGTTCCTAATTTTGAAAAAAGAAGTTATACAATTTTAAGAATTTATCTCATATATTTTTTCAAACAAAGTTTTATTTGCAGGAAAATAATACTAAAACAGAAATTGCATGTTGCCTAAATTTTGTTAAACTGTGGTTAGGTATAAATTAGGGAAGCGCACGTGAGCAGAAAATTGTGAGTGAAAGTTGAAATTACTGACGTTATCGTGAGTGAGTGTAAAAAAAAATTTCGAGGGTGATTGTGCGTGAGTCATATTTTTGTTTTTCAATTTTGAATGGTTTTTTTTTTTGAAAAATTTATATTTTCGTGTTTTATAGCTCCAAAATTATGACAAAACCATGTTATCATAACAATTCGATGTTTCACTTTTAAGGATTTTATTTCCGTATGAGTTTTTGATCGTTATATTTTGTGACCTAGGAGAATCACGTGTGAGTAAAGTTGAGTTTACTTATGGAACTACTTCTTTATTTTAAATGTAAGTACTTCTTATATTTTTAGGGAACTATTTATTTATTTTTTTGTGTAAGTACTGCGTAGTTTTACAATGGAACTATTTCTTTATTAAAAAATGTTTATAGTTCTTAAAAATATAAAGTAAATAGTTCTTCGGTAAAAAAAATAATCAATTCTAAAGAATCAATTATTTTAGTCTCACGCCCTGTTAAAAGAATCGAGTAGGTAATCTAGTATGGAATGCGTTCTGCCCAAATGCTTGATTACAAACCCGTTTACCTTTTTGAAAATTTTTTGCTGGGAAGTACTGTGGGGCTTTCTACATTGGTCATTCATATTCTGAATAGCTTTTAGTTCATTAAATAAAATCTTGCTATGTATGATTTGCATACCAACTCTCAAGTTTGGTAACATAAAACATAGACTACATAGATAACTAACCCTTTGACATTTGCTGTCAGAGGACGTAACTCTTTGAGTAAAATTCTAATCGTTCAAAATTCAGACTTGAAAAATTCTTTAAGACTTGTTTGTTAACCACTTTTATGTTAACAAAAAATTACAATATATTTTGCGTGTTTTGCAACTACACATAAAACCAGGAAGATGTGCTCATTAATGTGTCACAATGTTTTTGGTTTTCGATTTTCATGGGTGTTTCAGCTTAATACTTATGGGTGGTAAAGTATTTGTGAGATTTTTTTCCGATTTTTCGGAAGAGGTTTAGAGGTTGCGCAAATCGGTTTTTTTAACAAAAATTGGGGTTTTTGTTGTTTATTTTTTTTTTATTTTATTTATAACTTGGACAATAATACAATTTTCTTAGCTTCTAAGTCAATATGTTTAAAGAAAAATATCCAGATTTATTTGTATGTTCATAAACCATAAGTTTCGGTAATGCATTGCCGAAATCTCGCCAAAAAAAAATAACAAAATTTTTTTAGATTCATAATCTTTAGAGTGTTATCAATAAATTTAGTGCACAAGCTTAGAAAAAAACATAATTTTTTTTGATTTTTGGCCTATGGGGAAACCACTGTGCAATGCTTTTATACATTTGCGTACCATATATAATTAATTTGTTCGTAATTTTTGAATAAATTTTGTAAATAACGCTTTATAACTTTTAAAATCTCTTATAACATAAAAAAAATAAAAACTAATGATGCAGTTTGAAAAATATATAAATGCTAAATAATTCTTCTTCTTTATATGCCATTCGTTTTCCCAATATTAGCGACCAATACAATTAGATTATATTACATTGCAAAATAAATAATTTCATAATTTTTTCATAATTTCTGCAAAAGCAGAAAAGAGTTCACATAAATCGCATAGAAAAGCTACAGGTAAATTTATCAAATTTGCATTGCAAAATATAAATTATCATGACCCAGTGCCATCCTATGAAAATCGATGCAACTTAATACACCTTCAAACATTCGAATCGCGTAGAATGAACTCATCGCTTTTATTTATTCATGGACTTATTTCAGGTTCCATTGATTGTCCGCTATTGTTGTCATATTACATTACGTGTTCCAGTCTATGCACTTAGATATCATGAATATTTTTATGTCAAAACACATCGTACTGATATGGGAAAAATGAACCTATTGACAGGGCTCTTATTTTATATAATTCTTTAACATTTGATTGTCAATATTGTAAAAATGTAAAATTGCTTATTAGATTTTAGTTTAAATATAAATGAATTTAAAAACATATTATTAAATTTTTCCTTTTATGAGAAAATAATAGATTTAAGAATTAATTGTTCTAGTCTGTAAGAACTTGTATCCAAAGACTTAATAAACAAATAAAAGCGTCCCTATTTCTCGCCTCGTCCATTTCCAGTCCATTTTGTATGTTATTAAGCCACGTAGTTTATTTTCTTCCTCTAGTAGGTCTACCTTCAATATTAGCTTCTTAATGGTTTGTGAAAGCTAATATTTTGGGTTTCTCATAATGTCACCCAAGTATGCCGTTTTTCTTAACTTTATAGTGGCTAAGAGCTCCCTATCGCGGTGGTTTGTACTTGTATTAGTACTTCTTTGTTAGAAGTTATTAGACCGACTTTATGGGTCCATGTAGTTTCCGTATTCGTCGGTAGATCCACATTTTGAAGGCTTCCAGTCTTTTTACATCAACTGCTTTAATAGTTCACACCTCGTTGCATATAGGAGTACTGACCATACATATGTTTTGACGAATCTAAGTTTTGTTTCAAGGTTAATGTCATGGCTGGTGAGAACTTTCTTGTATTTAAAAAAATGCTTCTCTCTAATTTAGTAAAAGAAATATTTAATTTGCTCTTACTGTTCTAGAGTTATGCCCATTAAAAACTTTGTACACATTGTACAAAACTAAGAATACTAAGAGCTGTTTTACAATTTTGCATCGGATTTTCTATAAAGTTGAAAAATTTTTCTTTAAAATGTTAAGGAAAAATCGATTTGCTCGACCTTTCAACTCTTCAAAAAAATCTGAACAAAATCTCTAAATAGAAGGACAAATAAAAAAAAAACTGATTTTGTACTAAACATTAGTACAAATAGTAAATGGGGGTACAAGGTTTTTCTATTTTGTCTCGACACTCCTAAATTTCAGTGTTTAAAATCTCGAATATTAGGATAATAGATAACTCAATTTATCAAAAATCAGCTACGATAAGATATGTTATAAACTAAATAATACCAAAATCAATATATGGAAATTTTATAAATATTTTCCACATAATATGCATAGCATTATCAAAGTTTTCGGTACTGAATTGTCAGAAATTAAAAAATTCATTCTATAAGTATAGTATAGTCGAAAATGTGTTTTGATATCATAATGGGAAGTTTAATGCTCATCGTTTGACGCACTTCATGGCTTGTCCATGTCCTTTCAGGACAAAAAAAAACACATATTGTCTTTGCTATTATTTACCCAAATTTATCGAAATCAGTGGTAATCTCAACAGAAATAAATTACAAAATACTGTTTGTAATATCAAGCATGTATAGTAGAGTATTTTAGGAAATACAAAATTTTTTTCTAAAATAGCAACAAAAAATAAGGATTTGTAAATACAAAAACCGTTTTGTTGATTTGTTTGTAATTTTAAACTTTTTTTTTATTATTAATAATCTTATAATTACAAATTATATACTATTACCTTAACCGAGCACTAGCTACTATGGCCTTCGGCGCAATGTAGCGAAAACAGACCAGTCCTGTGGTGGGAATCGAACCACGACCCGCACTAATAATCCAGCACGCTACCAACTAGCCTACCATGTTTTTAAAGATTTGTTATATGAAAAACTGCAATTAACAAACATTTCAAAACAAAAATTATTGGAAATAAATTTGAATTTAAAAATTATGATGTTTTTATTTATAAATTTCATTGTTGGTGCCAACAGTTTTTTTCAGTGCTTATAAAATTAATAAAAAAAAACACTCTTTAGAAACCGAGATAGTCTTTGTATTTCAGTTTCTTTTGTTTTTCGTTTCCCATATAAAATATTAAAGAATAAATATTTGTGTAAAATGTGGTCAACCAAAGAAAATTAAAAAAATTGTTATACACTCAAGTAAAAATTTAGTAGAGAAATTAGTACAATGTTTTAAAAACCAATCTACAGAATTCATTCTAAACTTAGTACAAAATGATTTTGAATAAAATTTGTTCTGGTCTCTATTTTCAAATTACAAACATTTTTCCTAATTTCCGTTTATGATTTTAGGAAAATATTTTACGAAATTAAAATTTCCAAAAATGTGTAGGGAAGGTGGGGTATTATTGAACTAGTTCTTTTTTAGCTCCAAAAAAACTTAGCACCTCTATTTTTTAATCTTTTCAAAGATCCATTTCAAAGAGTTGTTAGTTCTTAACCAAAAGAACATATTAAATTATTCGTTGGTTGGATTTTTTAGTGATTTTTTCAATGAAGAGAAGGTGGGGTAATATGAGAAATTGTGAAGTAATTTGGAACTCCAAAAAAATATGCTAAAAAAATAGTTTTAACATGTTTTCTTGTTTATTTAATGCAAAATGAAATAGAAAATAAGTAACACAAAAAAATAAAACTACAAAATGTTCTCCCGGCAGGCTAGTTGGTAGCGTGCTTTCTTTTCTGTGCGGGGTTCGTGGGTTCGATTCCACCAGGGGCTTGTAATTATATGATTAATGAATTAATAATAAAAAAAAACTACAAAATAAAATTAAATATGATTAACAAAAAAGCTCTTAATTTTCGTCTGAATATTCTGGTTGTAATGAATGCAGGTGACTAAAAACATATAAAATCAACCGCTTGATTTTCTCAACCCCTTCTGATTTCCACCAAACTTTGCACAGAAGATATGCCTCATATAACTATAACGTGGTCCAAATATAGGACAGCTAATACCGGCGGATCTAGAAATATCGCTTTCCAAAATATAAAAAATATACGAAAGTTTTAAAAAGTAGACGTACATAAAATTTCTTATCTTTTTACTGGCTAACTCATTGATATCTCATTTTAAAGCTACCTAAATTTTGTTTTTAACTAGAGCAGACAAACTTGTCACTTCTTACGGCAAAATGTATTGTTTTCAAGAACCGCGTTCAAACAGCTGTATTTAAATAAAATTGTTTTTTAAAATTTTTTAAAAATATATAAACTGCTGATTTTTGAAAAAATGCATTTTGCCTTCAGAAAATTTATTTTTTCGCTTATTTTATTTAAAGCACGACAACATTGGGTTTAAAATCAGGTCTCATTGAATCACTTTTTAAATCTAAACAATTATGGACGATTAAGTACGACTACTTTTGTTAAAATTTCGGTTTTTTGATATTTTATAACGAGATATTTCCACAACCGTTAGAGCTAACTACCCAAAACTTGTACGGTGGCATATTTATATGATACTTACCTACCATACCAATAGGCCGAAAGTTGGATACTTTTTCATGGTTTTATATAGACTAAGTCACGTATAAAAGCTATCCGTTATTTAGCACATTTAGCGCAATGTTCAATAAACACCATGAAGAAGCGTTAACATTATCTTAATTAAAACCGTCCCAAACTACCTCGATCGGCCAACACCATATCGTGTATTTTTTCGACATGTATTGATCTCAATTTGCCGTCCAGAACGTTCAGTATCATTTGTACTTGTGCAACCATAACGAAGTCAGTAAACCACTTTTTTACTATTGAAATCGATGATGTCGAGTCCTCATAGTATTTATCAAGCTTTTCCTTGGTTTATTTGACGGTTTTTTTTTTTGCAGAAAATAATGTTTAATGAGCTCGAAATTACCTTTTTTTTAATTTATAAAAAAATCCACGAGGTTGTATGCTTTGAGCAGCTGTTAAACGCAAAGTAAATGACGGAACTAGCTCAAAATTTGACAGTAGTCTATTAACACGTGGTACTTGATGGGAGCAGTGTTACATTTCATATAACTTCGAGGGAAGTTCGAAAAGTCACGGACTTATTGGTCCGCCCTCGTACGTAACGAAACAGTAATTTTATATTTACTGATTAAAAATGTAAAAGAAAGTATTTTTTTTTTTGGGCAAAAACAAGAACACCAATAAAACTTTTTTTTTTTGTATGTTTTTTTTTTACTTTTGCTTCAAAAAGTAATCAAAAACTTTGTTAATTATTAATTTATTAAGAAACAAAACACAATGTTTAGAAACTCCTAAATTGCATTGTTATGGATACATATGCAGAGTCCCAATGTATCCAAACTCACAA
>JAEKOY010000885.1:0-17190 GCA_021234595.1 Delia radicum | reverse complement strand
AATATTTGCAACATATTTTTTGCATGACAAATAAATTCGTATTAATCATTATCTTTAACGGCCAAACTTATGGCGGTTTTAAATTTAAAGCAAACTAAAAATATTAAATTATAGGTCGTGCGCCCCGGTGCTAGTTGGGTATCGTGCTGGCTTATCTGTGCGGGGGTCGTGGGTTCGATTCCCACAGAGGCACTGGTCTGTTTTCGCTAAACCGCGCCGAAGGGCCATAGTAGCTAGTGATCGGTTAGGTAGTAGTAGTATAATTTGGTAATTATATGATTATTAATTAATAAAAAAAAAAAAAAATTATTGATTTGTTGTCTAGTATGAACACAGATTGTATGTGTCCAAATTTTTTTATGAAATTTAGGTTTTAAAAGGTAAGTCCAAAAAAGGAACTTTTTAATATCTTAACGAGGTCTTTTAAACACGCTTGAACATTTCTGACATGGTAATTCTATGTGGAATATATATCCATAACATATAAAAAATTTTGATGTCTTTTTCCAAAAAAAAACTAACTCATTAAACTATTTTCCCCTGGGTGAGGGGTCGAAGAAGGAAATACACAAAACTTAAAAAGAACAATACATTAAAAGTTTTTTGATCAAACAAATTTATTTCAAAAGTTTGACCTGTTTTTTAAATATTTCTGGATTACTCTATGGATTTTGTCAAGTTTTATTTATTGATTGTGCGCCCCGGTAGGCTAGTTGGTAGGCGTGCTGGCTTTATCAGGCGGGGGTTCGTGGGTTCGATTCCCACCAGAGGCACTGGTCTCTTTTCGCTACAAACGCGCCGAAGGTCATAGTAGCTAGTGCTCGGTTAGGGGTAGTAGTATATATTTGTTAATTTCTGATTAGATATTAATTAATAAAATAAAAAATAAAAAAAATAAAATTATATATTTTGCTTGGATTTAATTAAATTATATAATGAATTTATAGATCTTACTGCATGTATCACATTTCAATATATATATATAAAAAAAAAATTGATCATATGGGAATCGTAAGATTTGACATTTTAAAAATGAAAAAATTTCAAATTAGTGGCACACAATTTTTTCTATAGATTAGCTTATTTAGAATACATTAAAATGCAATAATATGTTCCGGTAAATACATTTTTTTGAGTGTCAATAAAGTTGTAAACAAAAAAACCTTAAAATTTTCGCACTGAAAATTTTGGGTTTTTGAGGATGAACCAACACATTTTTCATGCTTAGTCCGAATTTGGTTTCCAAATTTTATTAACACATCTGGATTTTGTGGAAATTTTGGGTCAAAGTTAAGAAAAATTCCACTTAAAATAGAATCGCACATGCGTGGTTTTAAAGAATTACTTTTTTATTTTAAACAATTAAAATTTTAATAATGTTTTCGTTAATGTTAATTTATAGTGTCAGAGTTTTTTCACTTTTTTGTAATGTTTGTTTTATGTTTTTCTTTTGTATTTAAACACACAAAAATATAACTCTGCTGTTAGCCTGCCATAATGACAAGGTCAGATTTTCATTTCCAAATGAAAACATCACCGTTGCTCATTCTTGGTTATAGCAAATTATTTTTTTGCATATAACGAATTAGAAAAAAAAATAATTATAATTTTCATTGCACAATAAAGGTCGGAAAAAATATAATTTTTATTTTTAATAAAAATTAGTGTCCGACCGAACTCATTTTTTTCGGCCGAAGCCAAAGCCGAACTTCGGCCATAATATCAATGTTCGGCCGAAGCCGAACTTTTGGTTTTAATAAAAAAAAAATATAAATTGTTTTTTTAGATCAATAAATTTAAACCAAAAAGTTATTAAACATAAACAAAAATAAAAATTCATAGATATATTTTTTAAAAAAATCATATTTGGAAAATAGTTGTACTTTTTTAAGTACAAAAAAAGAATAAAATATTTGTACTACGTATATTTTATAGTCAAAGAAAAATAGTTGATCGATTTTTAAGTTGATATAGGAAAAAAAAACATAAACTTGATATTTTAATATTTAAAATTAAAAAGTTTGATATTGTAATGGCAGAAAAGCAACTATTCCGCATTCACACCATGTGAATTGCTTCGTCTATCAGAATACAAGCTGTCCGGCAGCGCTAAAAAGCTGTTCGCTAGCTACACTAGTTGGTGGGGCTGATAAATATTTTATTGCTACAGCTTTTATATTGTAAATGGACTTGAATTCCAATACTCAAATATATTTATATTTCGGGACTTAAGGCTCCGTAATAAACATTTTAATTTCTTTTTCAATAAAATTTTCATTGGTTTTGTACTTCTAAGTCTGGTACTGCATCATGTCTATCCCAAATTGATGAACCTGTTATTCTCTTTTTAGGATTACTTACCATTCCATTTTTTTTTTTTTTTATATGTTTAATTATATTGCATTAATTTGATTATTTGCTTATAAGCCTTGTAGGTATATTTCTGGAAATTTTTTTTTAAACTCTTTTGGCTTTTTGAAATTTTTTTCACACACATTGATATTTAAATATCGTTGTTTTTTTTGGCATTCTATCATATTCAACGATGTATTTTTTATGTAGTTTTTTTGTTAGTTCTGAAAAGTAAATATAACCACAGTTGTTATTTATTTGTGCTTTTTATAAATAATCATAAAAAGTTCGGTAGTTCGGCCAAATTCGGCCAAAAATTTAGCCGTACACCGAACTTGGCCGAACTTTACTTTTTGGCCGAATTTCGAAGCCGAAGCCGAGTACTTGGTCGGACACTAATAAAAATTATATCAAACTTGTATAAAAGACAAAGTACGGTCTTGTTTACTCCCCGTTTACATTTTGTTTTTGTTTTTAAACAAAACAAAACAAATGTGAAAATAAAAAAGGAGAAAAAAACACAAAAAACGTGTATTCAATATCTACCAAAGGCAAGACCTTGCACATAACAAACAAGTTTTCAATTTATTTTTGATCAATGGTGATCATCTTTAACTTCGAGGTCATATATTAGTTCTCATTTAGTGAGAAAAACTAGTTTATGTGAATGTTGGATGTTTTGCATGGATGTCACTTCTTTCAAACGCGTTCTGATGATGGGAACCTAGAAAATTCCAGAAATTGATCTATCAACACATTCCTTAAAATGGTCAATTAATAAATTTAGAAACAAAACAAAATAGATTATTTGTTAGGACAACATTCTAATAAAGAAATGGCCTCGAACTTGAATAATTTTCAATAATTGAACAGTTTCATGCGAATAAGGACGAATAGACCACTTTTTCGCAAAACACGTTTTTTTTTTTGCATAAATGCATTTTATTAGCAGACCCCTACAATCCTATGCAGAAGTTTTGGGGAAATTTTGACTTTTAAGGCTAAAAAAATGACTTTGAAAGTGCAATAATTCGTATATTTTTATATTTTTGTTTAAATTGGGAGTGAACTAACGCACAATTTTGATTAAATACAACACAAAAAACATACAAAATTTTACTTTCGGTAACAATGTGTTAAAAGAACATTACGAGGAACAAACCACACTTATTATATTGGCAAAAAAATTTACCGTTCTTGTGTTATAAGACTTTAAAGTGTGGAAAGCAAAAAGGGCGAATATCCATCCTTAACAAAATATTATATTAAAATTATTTAGCTGCGAGTTTTAAAATTGATATTAGCTAAAATTTGAAATTGTACACAAAAAAAAAACAATCTTAGCACATACAAACAAATTAAACCAGATTGCGAAAAAAATCTTCAGTGTTACCGCGTAATTAAGATCATATAACCACGAATTACATGGTCTAAGCATATTTTAACCGTCTTTTGAATTATTTTATTTCGGAAATCAAAATCTTTAAACATATTTTATAGTTACTTTCCTTCGATAAAGGGAATATTAAAAAAAAAATTAACAAAAAAATTTTTTTTTTGCATGTCCTTGCAATCCTTAAAAAGTGTATCCTTGAAGTTACAAACAAATACCAACCATAGTTCGTTAAGTTTTGCAAGTCTCATGAAAATGTAGTCAAAATCTGCTGCAAAATAACACATTTTATTTAAATTTCAATACATTTTTTTTTGGATATTCGCCCTTTTTTTTCCATTTAAGCAAAAATGTGAAAGTCCAATTTTTGGCAAGTTCTCTTTCGAATACCTTACTAAAATTTGTATAAGGTAGATGTGACTTAAATCTTTAAGCTAATACCAAAAGTTGACAAAAATATTATTTTTTAACCGTTTACTGCGTTTTTATTGTCCCCTGTAAAATTCTACAAATGGTCTATTCGTCTTTATTCGCATGAACTGTTCAATTATAAACTGTATCTTTTAACTTGAAAATTGACTAAAAAGTATTGAAAATTGGTGTAAAGAGAATTAAATATTGTAGTAAAACTATTTCTGTTTTACAAACAAAAATTTTTAAATCGGGAGAATTTAAGAAGAAAATTCTGAACTTTTAATCATGTTTGGAAAACATTTTCCAAGCTTTATAACAAACTGTGTTTATAACGAACTTAATTATGCGGTCCCGTTCCCGGTTCCCGTTCCTGGTTCCCGTTCCCGGTTCGTTTTAAACAAACTTCACTGTTTCAAGTTTTGCTACTGATAAGAAAGCACCGTTGATGGGTTCCCTCTGATTGACATAAAATGTGGATATTTTACATTTAGTATCAAAAATAACCCAATTTTTCGGTATTTGAGTTTTTTTGCAGCTTCCTTTTAAAGAAACAATATAAAACGTTCGTATCAATAAAAGGTATTTGGATTTTAATTAGGGTACAAAAAGTAGTAAAAAGTTTAAAAACAAAAAAGTTTTGATTAAAATTCAAACCCATTTATACCCCCTAAATATGCGATTAGGGCAGGTATGTTTCGTGCTATCTTATATCCAAATTTGATTGAAATCTGGAGGAGCCAGCCACCCAACAGATTTCCCTTGGGAGTTCATTTTAAGTTTGGACATTACTGCTTGTTTGATTTTAATTTCTTTTTCTATTTGTGGTCATAAGTTAAAGTTTAATAAATATTTGAACTTTTTTTTTTTTTTTGTTGCTTTATTAAACTGTTTTCTAACTTATAATCCTCTTTTCTAATAATAACCACTGAACATGAGTTTTTAATTTTTTATTTTCTCTATTTTATTTGTATTTACAGAACCCGATATTGGCATGCCACAACATGAAGCACAACGTTATTTTACACATTACTATCGGGATTGCAAATATTTGCATCAACGTGGCATAGCACATCGTGGACCTTGAAACCAGAAAATCTGCTATTAGATGAATGAACATGATAATATTAAAATATCCGATTTTGGAATGGCGACCCATGTTTAGGTATTTAGGTACACAAATTATAACCATAAAACAATTACAAAAAAAACTAACACGTGTATATTAGAGCGACTCAAGTTGTATGGAAGCGAAATTCGTGCAAGGTGTACCCCCCTCATAATGAACATTGGTATTTTTTATGATGACATCTAAAATATTTCGGCTCTAGCTTTGAACCTCTCGTGAGCTGGACCATTTTGAAAAGGGTCCATTTTTGCATGTTTTAAGGATGTTCTGTAAAATAAAAATGCCAAATTAACATATTTTAATCTTAGTCGATTTAATAAAATTACGGGTCTTCCAGCTTTTTTTTGAAATTCGTGCTAGTTCGCGTTTTGACAAAAATGCAATGGGTGGTAACTCTTCGTTTTAAAAAGGACAATAGGGGTATCAAATTTTTTCTTTGCCAAGTACATCATCTTTGTATGTAAATAATTTAGATTTTGCAAATTAGATGCATTTTACACGGTGCTCTGGAAAATATATAAATGCAATTTTGTGGTAACTCTAATATGATAGCGGATTTAGTTTCTAGATCATGTATGGATGAAATAGGACTAAAGAAAGAAAAAAAAATGATCCACGCTTTTTTGGCGGCATATTTTTTTTCGCAAATTAAAAAAGAATATGTCGCCAAAAAGTCGTGGATCGTTTTTTTTTTTTTCTTTCTTTAGTCCTATTTTCATCCATACATGATCTAGACACTAAATCCGCTATCATATTAGAGTTACCACAAAATTGCATTTATATATTTCCAGAGCACCGTGTAAAATGCATCTAATTTGCAAAAATCTAAATTATTTACATACAAAGATGATGTACTTGGCAACAGAAAAAATTTGATACCCATATTGCCCTAGTTAAAACGAAGAGTTACCACCCCATTGCATTTTTGTCAAAACGTGAACTAGCACGAATTTCAAAAAAAGCTGAGACCCGTATTTAATTAAATCGACTAAAGATTGAAATATGTTAATTTGGCATTATTATTACAAACAACCCCGAACAAAAAATTCAAAAAAAAATCGTCCTTGGAAAAATTGTATATGCAGTTGGACGCGCCTTAAAAAAACTTTCTTATGATACCCATATTGTATATGTTGGTAAGGAAACAGATTCTCAAATTAACAAAACATGCAAAAAATAGACCCATTTTCAAAATGGTCCAGCTCACGAGAGGTCAAAGCTGGAGCCGAAATATTTTAATGTCATCTTAAAAAAGTCCAACGTTCATTTTTAGGATGGTACATCGAGCACTTTTTGGTGAGTCGCTCTAGTGTATATAACTTTGAAATTAAATTTAAACAAAAAAGTGTTAGAAACTTTTTTTTCTTCTTTCTAATTATAAGTTTTTTGATATATCACATTGAAATGAACGAGAGTCTTAAAAATTTAATTAATTTTCGTACACACATTCGCAATGGAGCCCATAACACATTTCCATTACCAATTTTTAAATGTTCAAAAATTCGAGATTTTTTCAAGGTTTTAATTGCAAAAATCCTAAAAGTATGCAATTTTAAAGAGCTATATTTGCGAAAGTTGTTATCGGATTTCTCTGATTCAAAAAGCATTAGATGCATATGGGTGTCTTCTACCCTTTCAAACAATGAAAAACATAATTTGGTTTTGCTTCTTCATATTTTTTATAGGACGCAAGAAGCTATATATTAGTAAAAATGAGAAAACAGTAGATCTGCATGGTCTTAAAATATAAGCAATTAAAGACGGCAACGTGATGTGACAAAAATTTAAGTTGACTTTGTCTTTGTCTTTTACAGAAACGCAAAACTGCGAATTGTGTCGAACGTTTTTTAATAAATTTTTTTAAACCCATTTTATACCACTCATCGATCCTTTTGAAGAAATTTGTACATTTATTGCGCTCTCTAGCGGTGTTATTCGCAATTTAAATTCAAACTTTGACACATTGTATGTACTTAACACGTTGACTGACTGCCACGCAATTTTCAGAAAACTGGACAAAAATGACAATTTGATTTTTTCAACATTATATTACTAAAAACTCTATTTCTAGATCATAGGTATCATCAAAAGCAAAAATGATGTTTTTTTTTTAGGAGAAAAAGGACCCTACGAATTATCTCGTAGTTGGCTTCTGTAACAGAAATCGCTACGCAGAAGCCAACTACGAGTTAATTCGTACGTACCCAAGCAAAAAAAACGCCGAAAAACGCGTTAATTCTGACCATCCTGTGAAGAGAAGCCAGCCCTTTGTGTGGAAAATTGTTTTAAGAACTACCACAAACAATAAAATATTACTTTATTTCTTGTATTTGAGTTAATTTTTCCATTATACTGAATGAATTTTTCCATTATATTTTTTTTTTTTTTTTAATAAATGTTCAGTTCAACATTGACTTTTTGTTCTTTTCCCAGAAGCCATTTATCGATACTAGCACTGATATAATACGGTTTTATGGCAGGTTTAGTGAAAACGAGATAACTCGTAGTTGGCACCCTAGAAGGGAACGCAAGCTACTAGTTATCTCGTAGTTGGCAGTCAATGTGTTAACGGGATAAGATTTTTTTAATTATAATTTTTATTTGTTTTTAAAGCAAATATCTTTCAACCCGTAATACACAATTTGATCTATCGAATATTCCCGATTTTTGAGAATTGTTTTAAAACTATTGGTATTTTAGAACAATTTTTAAAAATTGTAATATGGCAGTATTATATTTTTCTGCTTGTTAAAAGAAAATAGCTAATTTTTTAAGCTAAAAAAGAAAATGAAGTAATTTTCGGAATATCAAAATTGTTACAAAGTCGTAAATTTCTTGATCCGATCTTCTACATAAAAAGTACATACTGCCCAAAAAATTTTTCTCATTTAAAAAAATGTTCCTCTACACTAATAGAAATAAACCTGTAAAAAACAGCAAAAAAAAGCTACTAAAAATTTGTTAAAAATGCTAAAAGTAGCAGTTGAATTTACAAATATTTAGTTATATCTGAGCTAAATGTTAGTCTATTGAAAGTAACAAAATAATCTGCTAAAATCAGCAAAAACATTTACTAAATATTAGTAGACAAAAAAATCTTAAAAAAATTTTAAGTTTTTTTTTTTGTGAATTTTATCGTTGATCTATAAGTTTATGTGTGAGATTTTATTTGTTCGGTTTGAGATCATGACAAATTTTTCTCTAAATTAACAGAAAAATTATAATTTTTATATGATGATTTACTTTGACTATTAGAAAAAAAAAACACAGAAAAAGTTATTAGACACTAGCATGAATGGAATGCATTTTCTGACCCACTACGGTCTTTATCAACATTCTTCGTGCCATTAAGTGTTAATCGTAAATATCTTCTATTTAACTCACACGTTAAAGGAATTGGGTGACTTTAAATCCCACATTACTCTGTGTGTTGAGTTATTCGAATAAAAGTATGCACTTATGAAATCAACAATCTACAATTTTTTAGTAAACATTTTAGTTGATGTTAGCAAAATAAACTGGTATTTGCTTCTACTAAATCTGAGATAAATATAGCAAAAATGTTGTTAATGTACAGTCTTTGTTTGCTATTTTTAGTCTACCAATATTTAGTAAAAGTTTTTTGCTAATTTAACACATCGAATATAACTAAAATTTTGTAAAGTTAACAGATTTATTTTTGCTGTTCTTATTTTTATTAATATTTAGCAAAAAAAAATATGCTACATTTAGCAGTTTTTTTCTGCAAGAGCATTTTTAACTTATTTTTAGTAGCTTTTTCTGCTTTTTTCTGCTATTTTTATAGTTTATTTCTAAGAGTGTACGCTAGGCCGAGTCGATTTGTGGGGAGGCAAAAAAATCGCCCATGGCTCAGTGAAAATCGTATTCTAGGGATCAAAATAAGAAACTTTGTCGAAGGAACCATACCTCTAAAATGAATTCTACTACCCCCCAACTGTTGACTTTTGTCCCGTAGGGTCAAGTTTTGAAAAATCCCCACTTGGACCCATTTAGAGTGCCCCAATCGAGTCCAAATGTATGACCGACCCCCACTAACTATGGAGGGCCGATCCACCCATGCCAGTGGCACACCCCCTGGAACTCCCCTGGGGGGTTCCCCATACAAACATTTCAAAAATCACCATTTTTGGCACTTTATTTTATTATTTTTTATTTATTTTTATTATTTTATTTATTTTTTCTCTTTAGAAATTTATTTAGTCAGAACATATGTAAATGAAAAAATTAATTTAACTTAGTAATAGAAAAGAAAATAAAAAAAATTACTGTTTGAAGTCTTTTTTGCTTTCAAGTCTGGGCTACTTCGCACGGCTCTCTAATGTCGTCGCCATAACAGCCTCTACATTTTCCGGTATAACTCGTTTGGAAACGCTAGCTAGCAATTGAACGTGTCGTTCTGTTCCTTGTATGTGTGATTGAATTTTTGGATCATTAAACGGTGGATCATCTTGATTTAAATATTCTTTCAAAGTATCGTATGGAATGCTTCGCGTGAATGGTGGTTCAAATACGGCATTATGTCATTCATATTGATCATTTCCGTGTAACTTGTGCAATAAAAGTTTATATCTGGTTTTTTATAAGCTCTAAGTCCCGTTGGGTCGTCAACATCGGTTCGATAGCGTAGAATTATCTTGATAGCACAGTCGCGCTTTTCTTTGCTATCATCAAACAACATTGATAACAAGATATTTTCCGAATGCGCATAATATGAATTATCTGTAATTACTTTATTGACAATTTTGCGTAAACGAGGTTCTAGAAATCTTAACCAACTAATTAATTTGAAAAATAATCTACTACCGTACACGACAGAGCTGTAATAATTGATATTGAAGTACATTGGCACATAACATGTAATTATAAATTCAACCAGTATTCTTAAATTTGCATCTGGATTTTCCGTTGTCACATATAATCGTAATAGTCTAGCGGCCTTGGTGAGCCACCGAGATGATGTTAGCCAGATCCACTGAAACCACGCCGCTAGAAATTGCATGGGCCATGTCGTATAAGTACTTGGAATCGGTGGAAAATTCAATTTTTTCTGGAGCAAGGGGCATATTTTTTCAACTCAATTTTCTGAAAAGCCGTCCACCACCTGAAAATATATAAAAATAAAACAATTAAAAACGGTTGGACAATTATAATAAATGAGTGATAGCAATAACTTACCGGAAGAGTTTCACAAGTTTCGATTTGACGGCTCAATTTTCCGGTTGCCGATCTTGGTCCAGTGCTGGTTGATTTATCCAAAGCTTCAAACCAAATGCCGAAACGGAAGTTCGTTGAAGTGTAGAAGGCAAACGAACCAATGCAATGGTCTTTTAAAACAGCAATTCGAATCGTCGTATAATTCCACCGTGTGAGCCAGTGTTTGTTGGCTCACCGTCAGTGCATATGCCAATTAATGCATCCAGTGATATATTTTTATCGTTGAAAAAATCATTTAATTTGGTTGTTTTGTATTCAGCGGTTTCATGTTCCAGTCTTACGTAACCAATCAATTCAGAATTCGGTTCTCTCAAAATAACAAGATGAGGTTTTTTACCATCCTAGTATGATACTTCTCATCAATTGTATCTCTTGTTAAAGTATCATCTTTTCTGCCATCGAATGAAAATGCTAACCAATTGGTATCATCTAACCGTTTGCGAAGCACTTCTTGTCTGCATTTCTCTTTTTCTCGTCGAACTTTCGATTTATCCATGATGAGAGGTTTGCCATGGATATCTTTCATTTTAAAATCTTGGAAAAGAGCGGTTCCCATTGCTGATGCTACTCTATCAGGCACACCAAATCTGTCACATACCAAGGCAAAGTTAAAACAATCGTATCTCTGTGTGTATTGTGAACTTGTGCTTATATCCAAATCTTCTTGAACCGGTGGCGGTGCGTATGTTGAATCATCGGGATCTTGGTATGTTGGCATTGATGACATAGACGTTGCTCATTGCTCTTCTATTTCCAGCGCAAATCCATCCATTGTTAGTCTTCTCTGATTATGTTTATCGTGCATAAACTCGTTGAGGCGTTCTCGGGAACCAAACCGCATGCACATGGAGCTTGCCTTCAAATCGCATTTACATGTTCCAATGAAAAAAATTGTTTCCAGAGATTTACATACTCTGTAAATTATTGGGGTTTGTTTTCTTCTCTTGATTTGCTCTTGATATTTGTCAAGCAATCTATTCAATTTATTACATATACTTTTTTTTCAGCATTATTTCCATACCAAGTTTTTCCCAAATTCCAATCAACTTATCTTGTACTTGAATAGTGAATGGTTTAATAGGACAACTTTTTTTGTTCGCTCAAGTAAAAATAATATCTCAAGATATCCAGATGGTTGGTAAATTAAGATCAGTCAAATCAGTAGACACACCAAAAACAGTAACATCATGCCTGGGTATATGACTCATTGGGTTTTCGATAGTTGTTGATATTGTTATTGCTTCATCTTGCGGTGTAGAGGAGGGTTCATTTCATTGTAAACTTTTTGATTTGGAATGATTTTTTTTTAAAATATTTTTTTATCTGAAATTAGCACTTCACACTTCGAGTTATTCACAACGACTTAATGCATTCACAAAACTGTTGCGTTATATATGGTCTACGAGACGAGGTAATAAGAATAAATGGTAATTTCAATTCTACATACCTGTAACCGATTTTGTTGTCAAAACTGCCCATAAAGTACTTACATGTAAATTAAACGTTAATCTGACCACAATTCTGTTAAGCAAGTGCGCCTTTATTACTTCTGGAAAATCCTTTATGATAATTTATGCTCAATTCTACCTGTAACACCGATTTTGCTAAGTAAGTTTACGACATGCAACAGAACGACACGTTCAATTGCTAGCTAGCGTTTCCAATGTAGAAAATGTAGAGGGCTGTTATGGGCGACGACATTAGAGGGCCGTGCGAAATTGCCCAGACTTACTTGAAAGCAACAAAAAGACTTCAAACAGTAATTTTTTTTATTTTCTTTTCTATTACTAAGTTAAATTATTTTTTTTCATTATTTTGTTCTGACTAAATAAATTTCTAAAGAGAAAAAATAAATAAAATAATAAAAATAAATAAAAAATAATAAAATAAAGTGCCAAAAATGGTGATTTTTTAAAATGTTTTGATTGGGAACCCCCCCAGGGGAGTTCCAGGGGGTGTGCCACTGGCATGGGTGGATCGGCCCTCCAAAGTTAGTGGGGGTCGGTCATACATTTGGACTCGATTGGGGCACTCTAAATGGGTCAAAGTGGGATTTTTCAAAAACTTGACCCTACGGACAAAAGTCAACAGTTGGGGGGTAGTAGAATTCGTTTTAGAGGTATGGTTCCTTCGGCAAAGTTTTCTTATTTTGATCCCTAGAATACGATTTTCACTGAGCCATGGCGATTATTAAATCGACCCGCCCTAGTGTACGCCCTTTACCCCAATCAGCATATAACTTTTATAAACACCGGTCTTCTTGCTACAAATGAATAATTTTTCAAAAAGTATTGTACTATAAAAATATATAAAAATTTTATTTTTTAATTAATTATATGGCAACCCTGGAACAATATTATTACATATTTTTTTTAATTATTTGTATAGTTAAGACCTCAAGTTTTCACATGTTTTTTAATGTGGACTTATATCGCCCTCCTATCCAAAATTATGGGACCTTAAAACTAGGCGCTGCTTTAAAGCAACTGCAGTGTAAAATGGGTTAATATGCTGTGAAATATTTTAAATTTATTTTACAGTTTGCTTAATTACTCAAATATTTTTTTATTTTCTTTTACCACCCATAGTGTGAAACGTGACATAACATATCGTGATGCGACATAAATTTACTATTAGGTAAATTTAAAATTAAAAAAATGTGGTAATTTGTTTTTGAGAATTACAATGGATATCATGTAAATTAATAGTGTCCGACCGAACAGTTCGGCCAGAAAATGCATTTGGTCTGTATTCGGTATTTTAAAGCAAATTTGGCGGATGGAAAAATGTTTATTGGGCTGATTATATGCTATTTTGAGTGTCAAATTTTAAGAAAAGTCTGTACTTAAGCAATGAATTCACTGTTCGGCATCAGAAAGTTCGGCCAAATTGAAAATAGTTTGGCGGCCGAACTTTTAACTTTATAGCTAAACTTCGGATTTTCTCTTAAATCGAATTAAATCGGCTCAACAAACATGTTTCCAATACCAAATTTGTCACATTGCCTCTAGATCTCTAGATATCAAAAAAACCGACAAATGTAGTTTTTTGGCCGAACTGTTCGGTCGGACTCTATAAATTAATGATATAAATAATTGTGTGAAGAAAGAGCAATTCGCTATTTAATATTGTCCTCAATATAACAAAAAATCGAGTTGATGGATAAATTCTAAGCTCAGCTTCCGATGAAAAAATTAAAATTACCGTTTATACTTGATACTTTATTTCACCGATTGCATTTGTTATAGTTGTTTTTGCAACAAGTATTAGGAGTGCACTTGCATCATTGCTCTTAAAGAATTAACTATTTAAGAGAAAACTTTGCATTCCGTTTTACCATCAACTAAGATATGCTTTGGTATTTTTAATTTAATGCAATTTAAGTATTTTCTTTAATAACACAAGTCAGAAGAAATTATTATTTGCCCTTTAAAATTTTCTTTCACGGTTGACCTTTCTATTGAAATGCCCATATTAGAAAAAAATTATTTTTCTTGCAAATGCAGTTTTTAGATGCATTTTTGAAATTGTTCTACTTTAAAAATTCTCAAGCATGCATCAATCGAAAATTTAACATTCTTTAAAAAATATTGGTAAATTTTTGATTGATGTGTCTTTAAAACATTTTGAAGGTGCATCATTTTTTAAATGTATTTGTTATTGCATAAATATGAAAGAAGACAACCGTGGGAATCGAGTGTTTTTTGAATTAGAGAAATTCGATTACATTTTTCGCAGTTACATACTTTTTGAAATTTTCTTAAAAATTTAAACCGTGAAAAATTATAATTTTTTTTTTGAACTTGATGAACTGAATATATAGTTGTGTCATGTAGAGAATATATCGCTCATTTACTTCAAGAACGTCATAACTCAAAAAACATGATTTTTGAGTTAATGACGCAGAATTATCGTTATATCACGTATAATATTGTGTATTGATATCTTGTATACTCAACTCTTGAGAGAAAGTATGTCGCAACTTTTTTCTTCAAGGTGGGAGTAAATTGAAAACTTTAAACTCGTTTTCTACAAAATCAAAATTTTTGAGTTATGACGTTATTGAAGTAAATGAGCGATATGTTTTTAATATAAAGAAAATCGGAAGACATGTGGTCAAAAATGTCAAAATTTTCAACATAATTTTCCTCCTCCCAATAATTTTATTTATTCTTAACCCCCTTCTTTTGTTTTGTTGTCTTCTTTTCCCCATAGATGCAAGGGTAAAGAACGTCTATTGGATAAACGTTGTGGGCACATTACCGTATGTGGCGCCTGAAGTGCTTTTAAAACCATACCATGCACAACCTGCTGATATTGGTCATGCGGTGTTATTTTAGTGACAATGTTAGTGGTGGTAAGTATTTTTGTGTTGGAAAAGTTTTTCTTTTCCTTAATTCCTTGTCTATGTGCCATTATTATTCACTTTAGTTTTAATTTTCTATGGATATTATTATAGTTTTTTCTTTCTTAATGTTTAAAATGCAAAAAGTTATTTCAATTTAATAGAAACTAAGTTAAAGTGTTTGTTATTTGTATTATACAAAAAAAAAAGTTGTTCTATAAAAATAAGCTATACTTACAGTTACTCTTATAAGTGAACGTTCCTTACAAAATGGTACGTAATAAGTGATCAATGCGCTCACTTGCGATTTCGTAATACAAATAGATACTGCAATCGAGAAAGTAATGACTAGGGCAAGGAATTTCATGCAACTACACTGAGAGAATTATCCTTCATGATATTAACGAAACAATATCAAAGAATTTTTAAATATCAACGAAATTTTATTAATATTAAGAAATTTTTCATAAATTTTTTTTCATAAAATTCAAAGTTTCATCAAAAAATTTCATTCGATTTCATAAATTATCTGTTCTTAAATTTATTGAAAATTTTCTTTAGAGCTATGAAATCGCTTCAGACTTATTTTTTTTATTTCTTCATAAAGTTTTAGATTTTCATTAATGTTCATACATTTTAAATATTATTTTTAAGTTTTAATTCTCCAGTGTTCAACATATTTTATAAAGTGCTTTATTTTTTCAATGTAGCCTTTTATTAATTTTGGACTTCTATGAAAATTTTTTAAAAAGTCATATAAAGCGGCTCTTAACTTAGTTCCAATGCATTTTCAAGACATTCATGAAGAGTTTATTAATTCGAAAAACTTCTTAATTCATTTATGAAACTGTTATATAAATGCTTCATTTTCGGATTGATTCAGTACCCAGCAAAATGAGAGCTGAGGAAGAAGTAGTAAAAAACACCACATCTACTGATCCGGATGTGGTGCAAACTTAGGTGGATCATTAATGATTTTAACATGGTCGTGTCATTGGGCGGATGGAGTGAATATAAAACTTCTTGAATAGCATTCAACAGTTCATGGATGATCGTTTCCAAATATATTAACATTTTTATTAATAAAAATTCGCTGCATACTCTAGGGGATTTTTTTAAATATTAAAAAAAAATTCTTTGGTGCCAGCGAGAGTATCGAACCCACGAATCTGAGTCATGCTCTGCTGTGTTGAAGTTGACCGCTCTACCAATTAATTTATATGGTGATGCAAATGCTGTTTAAAATAACTTTAATTTAATCTTTTGGTAGTTGTTAACAATAAATTCTATGAAAGTTAAAGAGGTTCTTAAAGCACTACTTCCAATTTATTTGTTGAGTAGTTTTATGAAGATTTTCATTAATTCTACAATATTTCTTTAGATGAAACCTGTTTAATAGATTCTTTGAAAAGTTTCAATGGACGAGTTCCAATGACAATTTTCATTAAAGCTATGAAGAAATTCATTACTGAAGTGAATATAATACTCAGTGTAAAAAAGGAAAATAGGCATAAAAAATATAAACTTAAAAGAACACTTTAAAAAATCTGGTCCAACCGGGTACGGCATTAACAACAGGGCATGACATTAAAATTAGCATGGTCAAAATATTTAGGATCAGTGGTCGGTTCTTTTGTTTTATTTTTCAGTTACGCAGTGTAATTTGAAAAAATCCTTAAGAAAGTATTTTAATTCGCTTGATGTTCAATTAATGTAGTAACTGTAAGTAATATATACTATTTTATTTTATTAATTAGCTGCTTCGTTATTTATGCTCTTACTTTAAGTTTAGTTTTAGTTAATACAAAATGGAGGATTTTACATCAATTATTTTACAAGTTTATTTACAAAATATAATAATCATACTTTATTCTTGAAAGTTCAAAAGAAATGACGAACCAACAACTTAAAAGTTAAATATAAAAAGTTTAACAATTTGTTAATGATCAGGGACCGGAAGTTCATGCAAATGCATGGTTTTTCCTTAAGTCTGAAAGCAGGGTTAAACAAAATATCTTTGCGCATCAAAGAATTTGTGTTAAAATTGCATCGATTTGTTAGTGCATATTTTTACATATTTGCTTTAAATACATATTTTTATTGCATAAATTTTTTATGTATTAGAATTAAATCTAAAAACTAGAGTTTGAAATGTATGAAAATTAATGAAATTTTATGAAGAACTAAAAAATTAAATCTTTGAAATAATTTCATAGCATTAAAGAAAATTTTCATTAAACTTATGAAGAGATAATTTATGAAATCGAATGAATTTTTTAATAAAACTGAAATTTATGAAAAAAAAGTTTATGAAACATTTCTTAA
>JAEKOY010000884.1:0-17195 GCA_021234595.1 Delia radicum | reverse complement strand
ATATTTTTAGAAAATTTTTCAAAATCTCTAATTTCAAATTTTTAAAAATTTTCTGCAACAAAATCGAAAAACTTAGATTTCAACTTCATGAAATTGTTAAATATATCTTAGAAAATGCAAGTAAAAATTTGTTAAATATTAACCGGAACACTTACAATATGTTTTTTGCGGATTTCGAGAAATGTTGTTTTTTATTAATAACAATGCTTATTTGTTATGATAAATATTTAAAATCTAAAATTAGCTCCTTTTGTTCCTTTGGTTGGTTTATTTTATCATAATTACTCAAGGTTGATAAATATTTTTAGACATCCTTAAACAATGTGAACCCGAGGCCCAAAACGGAACCAGACGTATTTATTTCATTAAAAAAAACAAACGTTAAAACTTTGCTAATTACTATTGAAACGTGATTTCAGGTATTACTACACAATGTGTGAAGCTGCTGAGTCATTCTATATGAAAACACCGAAAAAAATGAAAAATTGTTGCTGCACCATTTTGGATTTTGTTAAAATTTTGTGGAAATGTTCCTAAGGGTTCCCAGAACCAAAATCCAAGAGGATTTAATTTTTGCACACGGCACTACCGGTTCACGCAAAATAAAAAAACTAAAAAGTATTGTTTTTGTGCGTAGTGGTTTGAGCTGTTAAAATTTTTTCTGCTAGAGATACATGTAGATACATGATGAAGGCACTGTTTTAAAGCTGAAGGATTATAGTTTCTATCAAAAATATAAATTTGACTTAATTCATACACCCGAAAAATAACGTGGTATTGAAAATAAGCATTTTTCAATGGCTTTTTGTGTTTTCAATGAACTCCAGTGTCGGCGCTAATGAATATAAAAGCATAATAATTCTCAGATACAAATTAGACATGTCGGAGAAAAATACAAAATTAAAATTGCCCCAATCTGGCAACTCGTTATGGAAAAATCTTTACTTGAAATTTTGAAATTTGCATATTTCAGGCTACAATTGGTCATGTTGTTAGCAGATACAAACTTGAAAATTATAGAGTACTTACTCCCTACTTTTAACTTTATAACACTTTAAGACCCGTTTAGTTATTTTTCACTCCTCTCGGATTTACAGGGTTTTAAAGAAAAGCCTTTTTGATTTTTTGTATGTATTTTTATACTTTCCTCAATTGTTATATAGTATTATAGATATATAGTATATAGATGAATTAAATGAAAATGATAAATTTCTATTAAATAAACGACTACAAATTTTATCAATTGTTAATATTTGCACATATCATTATAAAAAAAATATAACGTATTATTTTCATGCATTCGGAAAGAAGTGTTGGGATCCATTAAAAGTTCATAAAAAACAATTCATAAATCGTTGAAAGAAATAACAGTAAATTTTTGTGATGTAGTAGTAGTAGTAGTTTTTCTTTATTTACAATAAATTAAATTTATAAAATTAATTACATATATTCATATATATTTAATGTAAACAAGGAAAGAGAAAAGGTAATTGATTTCGACAATATTTTATAAAAAATGTCTGTCGATTAACCAAATAATTAAAAATCATTATTATTACAAAGCATTTAATTAAATTCTTGTACCAAAAGGTTTCTGTATTCTAAAGATTTTTTTAAGTATAAAACTAGTTTTTTCCAATCTGTAGTATTTGAACCATTTAATATTTGTATCATTTCCATATGCTGCAAAAAGGACTTCCCAAAAATCGCTACTCTGAATTCCTTAAGAACAGGACAAATACATAAGAAGTGTTCAAAGGTCTCCATCGTACCCAAGTTACAGAGTTTGCATACTTTGTCATCATCAACTGCACCAAAAGTATTGTAATTTAATTTTATTAATCCACATCTGGCCTTAAAAATCCACGTTATATTTTCTGAGTTTAAATGTACCCGGCCAAGCAATTTGTTCACGTTGTATCGAAGAATAAAAAAAAAATAAGTAAATTCTAATGATATAAATGAAGTACTGACGCAGAATTTTGATGATTTCGATGTTTCCTTTGAACCTAATCATGTTGCTCTGGAATCATTGAACAAGGTATGCTCTATTTTGGATGAATCGCCTATTCCTGCCATCCAAAAATTTACTGCATTAAATAGAAAAAGGAAAATTGATGAAAAAGTAAATCAAATATCGAATAAAATAAGAAACAAGTTAGAGGCTACTTTTGAAGTAAAAGAATGCATACAAAATAAAAGACTTTTAGTGATGAAAATAGTGATTTTAAATATTTGGATTTAATTGAAGAATTAAAAATAAAATTTAAAACTTCTAATACATTCGCTGAAAATACGAATTTTTGAGTTTGTTACCAAAAAAGTGGACAATATCTAAAATACAGTCGGAATTTGATTGCAGTGAATGTCTTGTACGGAACGCAAAAAAATTGAGAGACGAAAAATGGCGTATTACCAAAAATTAAGTGTAAAGAAAGTGCAAAAAGGATGAGTACGGAAACTATTACAATGGTCAAAGATTTTTTATGAAGACGACGAAATTAGTAGAATAATGCCAGGCCAAAGAGATTGCGTAACTATTCGAAATAAAAAAAACGTCTAGTACTACTTAACCTTAAAGAAATCTACGTAAAATTCAAAGAAACTTATCCACTTCTAACAGTAGGATTTTCGACTTTCGCTTCATTACGTCCAAAAAATTGTATTTTATATGGAGCAGCTGGCACACCACTGTGTGCGTTTGCTGTATTCACCAAAACATGAAGCTAATGTTAATGGCATGTAATATAAAATCCACTTACAAAGATTTACTTAAGAAAATTGTTTGTGATGATTTGAATGCAGAGTGTATGTTATCTTGTTGCAATAAATGTCCAGGTACTGATGCTATAAGCTCCTCACTATGGGACGAAAGTGAAATATTTTCCGAGATAAGATACAAGCAGTGGATTTCAACAGATCGTTGCAATTTAGTGACTTTAGTTAAAACAACTGACGAGTTTATAAGTGAATTGAAACAAAATTTAATAGCTTTAAAGTCTCATCATTTTATTGCAAAAAAACAATCTGAATACCTAAAAAATTTAAAAGAAACTTTAAAAAATAATGTAGAGTGTATAGCATTAGTTGATTTTTCCGAAAACTATACATTTGTAGTACAGGACGAAATACAATTGTTCCACTGGACAAACGATCAAGCTACTCTACATCCTTTTGTAATTTATTATAAAGAAAATGGAGCAATCAAAACCGAAACATTGTGATTGCTTGAACCACAATACCATATCAATTTATTCATTTCAAAAAACTTTCATCGATTATATAAAAAAAGTATTCCCAGTTTAAAAAAAATCCATTACTTTAGCGATGGATAGGCAGCTCAATACAAAATAAAAAAAAAAATGATCAACATTTGTCATCCCAAAGACGATTTCGGCTTAGAAGCAGAGTGGCACTTTCTTGCCACTTCTCATGGCAAAAGTCCTTGTGACGGAGCAGGAGGAACAATTAAGCGGACTGTAAGGAAAGCAAGTCTACAGCGAACTGCGTATCATCATACCCTAACACCTACAGCAATGGCTGATTTTTGTTCCACCCAAATTCCTGGTATAAATTTTTTTTTTTTGTATCTATTTCTGATCTTGATGCTATCGAAAACTTTTTGTCAAAAAGATTTATTGATGTTTGCACAATTAAAAATACAAGAAACTACCACAGTTTCCCTCCGATTTCTCACAGTCAGTTAAAAGTACGAAAGTTTTTCAGCTTCTGATAACTTTGAAACTACGAATATTATAAGCACAAGTACTTTATTAAAATAAAATAAAACTTATTCCACGATTCTTAATTACCCACATTTGAACTATAACTTTTCTACTTTAAATGATAAAAATATACCATGTGCCTATTTTCTGAAACCACTGTAAAATTTTTTAACATAAAAAATCTACTGAATTTATTAAATGTATTTTTTTAGTCCATAATTATTCTTTGTTACTTCATAATACTACTTGTTTCTATTTTAATTTCTCTGTATATAACAATTGACGAAATTATAAAAATACATACAAAAAATCAAAAAGGCTTTTCTTTAAAACCCTGTAAATCCGAGAGGAGTGAAAATAACTAAACGGGTCTTAAAGTGTTATAAGTTAAAGTAGGGAGTAAGTACTCTATAATAAGTTTGTATCTGCTAACAAACATGACCAAATTGTAGCCTGAAATATGCAAATTTTCAAAATTTCAAAATTTCAAGTAGCGATTTTTCCATAAACAGTTGCCAGATTGGGGCAATTTTAATTTTGTATTTTTCTCCGACATGTCTAATTTGTATCTAAGAATTATTATGCTTTTATATTCATTAGCGCCGACACTGGAGTTCATTGAAAAACACAAAAAACCAATGAAATATGCTTATTTTCAATATCACGTTATTTTTCGGGTGTATGAATTAAGTCAAATTTTATATTTTTGGTATAGAAACTACAGTCCCCTTCAGCTTTAAAACAATGCCTTCATCATGTAGATATCTCTAGCAGAAAATTTTTAACAGCTTAAACCACTACGCACAAAAACAAGACTTTTCAGTTTTTTTATTTTGCGTGAACCGGTAGTGCCGTGTGCAAAAATTAAATCCTCTTGGAGTTTGGGGTTTCAGACCCTAAATATCATTTCCGGTTAGTTTGAGTAAAATCTAAGATATGCCAGCTTTGCCGATTTGGTGTTTTCATACAGAATAACTCTGCTGTGATAAAATGTTGGCCAAATTGAATATCCCTTAGATGCTTTTGGTGTCAAATGAATCTTATTTGGAAAAACTATAAAACTTTATGGCACATTAATAGGATTTTACACGATAGTAAACCCTTATTTAGGAACTTTGAGTCCGTTTGCGTGAATCAATTTCTGTAAAGAGCGCAAAAGTTATTTAGGTTTAATAAAAAAATCTCAAAATTACATTTTTACTTGAACTCAAAAAAATTTCACACTGATATAAAAATTGTTTTGCCAAATTTTGTGTTGTTCCAATAATTTTAATTTGAACTTTAAATTGCGAATTACGTGATATTTAAAAATGATAATTTATTTTGGTGAATTTTACGTGATCAGTTAAAGATAAAATGCATTTTCTACAAGTTAATTCCTTACTAAATTGTATTTCCTAATAAATAAAATTTGTATTTCTTGCAACTTATTAATGCTCCCCTGCACACAAAAATATAAAAACACATTCAATCACGAAAACCAGAGGTTCAATAACTTTAATTTGCTGAAATTCCGAAAACAACGAAAATTGCTAATTCACTTAGAAATTGATAGCTCTTTAATTGAATTATATTTCAACTAAGTAATAACTCAGTTGATTAAAAAGTGATCAAAATCGTATACCTTCTCAAAACGTAAAAAACTATTTGAGAAATGGTTGTTGCCATACTAAATTGTTTTTATAACTTGAATTTTATAACATTGAACTTAAACCGGCATGTAATTCTCATTTGGTTAGCAGATTTATTTTTACTTAAGTGAACAAGTTAATACAGAAATTAAATTTTTTCTTTCTATTGAAACGTAGGGGGTATGTCAAAATTGGTTTTTATTTTTTTTTTTTTTTGCAGAAATTAGCCCTTTTGTTTAAAACTAGTGTATTTTTCTTTTTTATAATTTTTAATTTATATTGAGCATTTTTTTGTTTAAAAAAATGGCTACAATTTTGTTAAACAAGATTTAGATTCAAAAATAACAACTTCAATTTTATGATAATGTTTTAGAATAAGTAAGTATTTAGATTTAAACCAATGAAATAATATTACTTTGGTTAATAAAGTAATAAACTTAATGAGAACTAATGCAATCTAATTAAAATTAATTTAATATATTTTTTACTAATACATAAACATTTATAAAAAAAAAAACAACTACATACATAAATATTACAAAAAACAACAACAATATGTTCTGAGCGATAGTATAAAAAAATATCAAGCAAGTTCCGAATTTGAGAAAATATTTAATTGACTCAATTAATTTTTAATTGACAGATCTTAAAATTTTCAACAAATCGATTTTAATTAAACATATTAAAGAAATATTTTTTTTTTTGTGTGGTTTTGTTGTTCAAAGTTAATACAAATAATATTAATTTTAGCGAATTTCGCGTAACAGTGTTGATGTGAAGGCGCAAAACGTGTAGATAAAAGAGTAGATTTTTTAGTACACCGTGGGTTTTGAAATAAATTTTTAAAAGTGGTTTTGCCACTATTATAAAATCTGTCCATAGGATTGTAACTATACAAAAAATACTAAAAAGAAATTATGTAATTTTTGCACAATTTTATAAAAGTTCCTATAATAAATGAATTCAATTTTTTTTTTAATTATGTTGGAAAATAACGAAAAAATAAACTAAACAGCGAATATGCCCTGCGAAAAACTGTTTTTTCATAAATTTACATTCATGTTTTGCAAATCTGGGACGCTTGTGCTTCTTATCTGTTAAGGGCACATCAACGAAACATACCTCCAACTTTACATAGTTACAACATATATCAACCATTGTTTTCGAATTTGTATTCCATAAAGGGGCGTTACTGCCCAGTATAGAAAACACAAAAATTTTAAAATTAAACATTTTTCAATTTTCGACTACCATGTATTTATTAGGTGATGCTGGTCTAATAAAGTACATGTTGTATTTGAAATGTTGGAGATTGTGTAAATCAAACGTAATCCAAAATTTGAAAGCCTGAAACAAAAAAATAAAAAGAACAAAAAAAAGTGAGCTTGTTTCAAACGATTTTTTGCAATTTTTCAACACGATAGTGATTATAAATATAATTATATATTGCCATATAATGTTGCAATCCTAAGAGTAAAGTGTTGTTAATCTAAACATATAACATGTCATTCGAAAATAAAAAAAAAAAAAATGCACAAGTAATTGAAAAAAAAAAAAAAAAAAATCAGTTTCAAGGATTCGAAAATTATTGCCAATAACACAGGTCAACAGCAAAAAAAGGCTTGACTAACCACTATATAGATTTGATGCATCATGGCTTGCCTAAGTACAAAAATGGTAAAATTTTTCAATTCTATGGATAATTTTTTTTTTTTTAATTTTTTTAAGTAAAATTGACAATATTTTGAGACATTTCTCCACTTATGTTGTCATAACTCAAAAACAACTAGTCCGATTTTGTCAAATTAAATTTACAAAAATTAAGGTTTACAATATCTTTAAAGAACGTGTACAAATTTTTTTAATGCGATCAATAGTTTCAAAGTTATGAAACAAATTGTTAGCAAAAAAAAAAAAAATGCTAAAAAAAAAAAAAATTTGAAAAACAAAAATCTGGAAAAAATCGAAAACTGCAAAAAATATTAGTTTTCATAAATGTGCGTGTACGCTGAAGTGCTCTTATTTTCCGTTAGCTACCTGTTACGGATGATTTTTTTTTTTTCACAAAACTGTATCCACACAAAGCGTTATCCCAAATTATAGTATCAGTATTTATAAGATCTCCTTGACCCTTTTTATTTCATTCAAGAACTGTTTGCGATAACGCAAACATCATTTAATACCTACACAAAAATTAGAGTCATACAGCTTAGAAGTTAAAAACAATTTTCAAATATTAATAAAAATGAGCCAGAAAGCCAGAACATTTTTATGTAAAAACGATCCAGATTTATTTTGTTATGTGTGCGGCCAATATATCACCGGGAAAAAAACGGAACTGCTTCTTAACTTCATTGCAAAAAGTCATATCAAGATTGCTATAATATCTATCCGCACAATTTGAACCAGCATTGGACACCAAGTACTATATGCATTTCCATGTCGATTGAATTTATCTATGAAGTCTTCTAACGTAAAGTAAGTATAAATTAATAGATTTGGAATATTTTATAATTACAATATTTCTTAATTAAAATTTGAATTCTTCATATTCCTGATTTCAATTTTTTTTTTCATTTTACAGACGACACTTGGAAATTTTGAAGCCTATGCTATGGAGAGAAACAGCGAACCACGCATCGAGTGTTATTTTTGTTTAAGTACAAAAAGCGGTTTTGGAAAACATATGCGATGGTCTTACCCCACGAGGTCTGCTGATGGGTTTACACTTGCAGTTCTACATTCACAAGAAATAGAATATGCTCAAGATCGGGGTGCAAGCTGTAGTCATGTGCTTTCATCTTCACCAGGACACTCAACCTCAAGTATGTCTTACCAATCAGATATGTCAGATCCAGCACTACCATCTACAGCTGAAAATGACGAGTTCATCCCACACAAACATTTCTCGCCGAGACCATGGAATCAAGATCAGCTTAATGATTGTAATTAGAGACCTTGGATTGTCGAAAAGATCTTCTGAATTACTTGCGTCCCGGATGAAATAAACAGGTCTCATAACTAAAGAAACTAAAGTTTCGTATTACCGTACTCGAGAAAAAGACTTACTTCATTATTTTGCTGAAGAGGATGACTTTGTGTACTGCACAGATATTTCTGGTTTGATGACTGCCATGGGCTTACAGAGATATGATTCAAACGAATGGCGTTTATTTATCGACTCATCAAAACGCAGCTTGAAGTGTGTCCTTTTGCATAATGGAAATAAATTTCACTCCTTGCCGATCGCACATTCAACCAAAGTAAAAGAAGAATACTCTATAATTGCATTGGTCATGAAGAAGATAAAGTATGATGAACATAAGTGGGTAATTTGTGTTGATCTTAAGATGGTAAATTTCCTCTTAGGCCAACAAAGCGGCTTTACAAAATATCCTTGTTTTATATGTTTATGGGACAGCAGAGCTAAAACAGAACATTGGAAGAGAAAACAATGGCCTTCTAGGGAAACACTAGTTCCAGGTACGCCAAATGTTATAAATGTGGCTCTAGTGCCCCGAGATCGCATCATATTACCCCCCTCTTCACATTAAACTTGGTCTGATGAAACAATATGTTAAAGCAATATGTTAACAAAGATAGTGAATGTTTCCAGTATATTTCAAGGAAGTTTCCCAATCTAAGTATGGAAAAGCTGAAAGCAGGCATATTTTATGGCCCACAAATTCGCAAATTGGTGAACGATACTGAATTTGGCAGTTCAATGTCAGAAATTGAGAAGAATGCATGGGATTCGTTTGTATGGGTTATTCAAAATTTCTTAGGAAATAACAAGGGTGATGATTACGTTGCGCACGTTGAAGAGATGTTAACTCACTTCCAGAATCTTGGATGCAACATGGGCATCAAAGTACACTACCTGCACAGTCACTTAGATCGTTTTCCTGAAAATCTAGGAGACTTGAGTGAAGAACAGGGCGAACGATTCCACCAAGATATCCGGACAATGGAGGAACGATACCAGGGTCGCTGGGATGCACACATGATGGCTGATTTTTGCTGGAGTATTCAGAGTAACACTTCGTTATTCAACAATAGTAGAAAATCGACTAAAAGAAAATTTCAGAGTTGTAGTTTATAATACATATTTATTTATTTATTTTCTTGTTTTATTTATATAATAAATGTGAATAATAAAATATAAATTTTCTACTATTTAATTTATTTATTTATTTACATTTAAGCTCATCCAACACAAATGTCTTTCCGAAGAATAGAATCAGTATATTCTAGGTAGGGTTTTTGCCAAAAAATACACGAATTGTTACTATGTAATGCATTTTTGATGTGAAAATTTTGTACATAGCATGGGGAAAATGTTTTCAAAATTCAATCAATCGAAAGAAGAACATTAACTACTCAATTTTATGTATATCAGACAAAAAACTAAAATTTGGTGAAAATGAGCGAATTCACTTAATTGTGAATAAATTCGAAAAAAAATCAATCGATTTTTATGATCGATATCTCATTTTGTTCCTATTACATGTGGCTTTGCGATAAAGCAATAAATCTGAACGATTTTTGGCCGTTTTCGATTTTTTATGATTTTTTTTAAAACAAAAAAATTTGCTATTTTCACGTAAAAAAAAATATTTTTTCCCTCAATTTTTTATTATAACTCCGAAACTACTGAGCCGATTGAAACCGCAATATATTAACGGATTAAAGGCTATGTAAATTTCAGTTTTTCTAAATTTATTTGAATAATATCGGACTAATTTTTTTTTAGTTATCATTAATTATGTGGAGAAACGTCTAAAAAAATTTATAATTTACTTAAAAATTTTTAAAAAAAAAAACCTCTCCATAGAATTTCAAAATTGAACCATATTTGTACTACTGGGACCACAATACATCAAAAATTGTATAGCGGTTTTCAAAGCCCCTAAAATTTTTTCAAAATTGTTGCCTTGTGTAATCAATATACCTAATTTGACGAATAGTGAGTTAATAATATGTACCAAAAATTAAAAAAAAGATTTCTAATGGACAGCATCTTTAGTTTAAAGACATATAATTGTGCAATGAAAATGAAAAAAATTAAAAAAAAAACTTTATACTATTAAATATTGCTTTTATCTTAAACTTAAAAACGCTGTAGTAGTCATTAAAAACACAGGTCAACAGCAAAAAAAGGCTTGACTAACCACTATATAGATTTGATGCATCATGGCTGCCTAAGTACAAAAATGGTAAAATTTTTCAATTCTATGGATAATTTTTTTTTAAAAAAATTTTTTTTAAAATTGACAATATTCTGAGCCATTTCTCCACTTATGTTGTCATAACTCAAAAACAACTAGTCCGATTTTGTCAAATTAAATTTACAAAAATTAAGGTTTACAATATCTTTAAAGAACTGTACAAATTTTTTTAATGCGATCAATAGTTTCAAAGTTATGAAACAAATTGTTAGCAAAAAACAAAAAATGCTAAAAAAAAAAAAAAAATTGAAAAACAAAAATCTGGAAAAAATCGAAAACTGCAAAAAATATTACTTTTTATTTTTTTGTAGTAAAGCTACATATCATGCGAATTAAACTAGATATGGATCATAAAAATCGATGCATGCTTTACATTTTTATTTACAATTAATTGAAGGTATCGCATATTTACAAGCACTGTAGAAAATTGTACCTACATAATGAAAATGCAGAACATAAAAACTCAGGTGCATTTTACGACACGCATTTTGGCAAAACCCCTTTGGGAAAAACCTCTATGACATTTTTATGATTCTAATAATTAAAAAAAAATAAGTAATAAACAAAAGATTGTTTAATTTTTACGATTGCGGTAGGATAGTAATAAAACGCTCATAAATGTTGCGTGTACGCTGAAGTGCTCTTATTTTCCGTTAGCTACCTGTAACGGATAATTTTTTTTTTTTTTCATAAAAGTCCTTAATGTTTTTTAGGATTCTGGGAATAATAAAAAATTTGCAGCACACACAAACTGTATCCACACAAAGGGTTATCCCAAATTATAGTATCAGTATTTATAAGATCTCCTTTGACCCTTTTTATTTCATTCAAGAAGTTGTTTGCGATAACGCAAACATCATTTAATACCTACACAAAAATTAGAGTCATACAGCTTAGAAGTTAAAAACAATTTTCAAATATTAATAAAAATGAGCCAGAAAGCCAGAACATTTTCATGTAAAAACGATCCAGATTTATTTTGTTATGTGTGCGGCCAATATATCACCGGGAAAAAAACGGAAGTGGTTCTTAACTTCATTGCAAAGTCATATCAAGATTGCTATAATATCTATCCGCACAATTTGAACCAGCATTGGACACCGAGTACTATATGCATTCCATGTCGATTGAATTATCTATGAAGTCTTCTAACGTAAAGTAAGTATAAATTAATAGATTTGGAATATTTTATAATTACAATATTTCTTAATTAAAATTTGAATTCTTCATATTCCTGATTTCAATTTTTTTTTTTCATTTTACAGACGACACTTGGAAATTTTGAAGCCTATGCTATGGAGAGAAACAGCGAACCACGCATCCGAGTGCTATTTTTGTTTAAGTACAAAAAGCATATTTGATGGCCCACAAATTCGCAAATTGGTGAACGATACTGAATTTGGCAGTTCAATGTCAGAAATTGAGAAGAATGCATGGGATTCGTTTGTATGGGTTATTCAAAATTTCTTAGGAAATAACAAGGGTGATGATTACGTTGCGCACGTTGAAGAGATGTTAACTCACTTCCAGAATCTTGGATGCAACATGAGCATCAAATTACACTACCTGCACAGTCACTTAGATCGTTTTCCTGAAAATCTAGGAGACTTGAGTGAAGAACAGGGCGAACGATTCCACCAAGATATCCGGACAATGGAGGAACGATACCAGGGTCGCTGGGATGCACACATGATGGCTGATTTTTGCTGGAGTATTCAGAGTAACACTTCGTTATTCAACAATAGTAGAAAATCGACTAAAAGAAAATTTCAGAGTTTGTAGTTTATAATACATATTTATTTATTTATTTTCTTGTTTTATTTATTATAATAAATGTGAATAATAAAATATAAATTTTCTACTATTTAATTTATTTATTTATTTACATTTAAGCTCATCCAACACAAATGTCTTTCCGAAGAATAGAATCAGTATATTCTAGGTAGGGTTTTGCCAAAAAATACACGAATGTTACTATGTAATGCATTTTTGATGTGAAAATTTGTACATAGCATGGGGAAAATGTTTTCAAAATTCAATCAATCGAAAGAAGAACATTAACTACTCAATTTTATGTATATCAGACAAAAAACTAAAATTTGGTGAAAATGAGCGAATTCACTTAATTGTGAATAAATTCGAAAAAAATCAATCGATTTTATGATCGATATCTCATTTTGTTCCTATTACATGTGGCTTTGCGATAAAGCAATAAATCTGAACGATTTTTGCCGTTTTCGATTTTTTATGATTTTTTTTTAAAAAAAATATTTTTTCCCTCAATTTTTTATTATAACTCCAAAACTACTGAGCCGATTGAAACGCAATATATTAACGGATTAAAGGCTATGTAAATTTCAGTTTTTCTAAATTTATTTGAATAATATCGGACTAATTTTTTTTTAGTTATCATTAATTATGTGGAGACACGTCTAAAAAAATTTATAATTTTAATTAAAAATTTTTTAAAAAAAAACCTCTCCATAGAATTTCAAAATTGAACCATATTTGTACTACTGGGACCACAATACATCAAAATTGAATAGTGGTTTTCAAAGCCCCTAAAATTTTTTCAAAATTGTTGCCTTGTGAAATCATTGCAAATATAGCAACAAAAACGAAAATTGGTTATATATTTTTTTCGGTTAACGGTATTAACAGCAAAATGTTTGCTTGCTGTCTGTTTCAAAAAAATTATTCATAAAACTCGTTGAAAAATTTATTTGTTTATACATAAACAAAATTCTATGATATTACAAGAACTTGAGAAAAATTACACATACCAAAGCCATTCAAAAAAGATTTTTATGTAGTGTGTGTTGGTACATATTGAAAATCGAAAACGTAAAAAAAAACGAAATAGTTTTAACGACTGAATAAAACATTTATTTTCTGCCTAAACTGGAAGATAAATTCTAATATTAATTTTTAAATTTAAATTTAGTTGCTCTTACGGACTTATCAGTTGCTTGAACAGCGATTTTAGAACTAAAAAATATTTCGTTGTATTTTCATGCAATATCCCAAATAATATTAATCTTTTAAATATTTAACATGTAGCAAACGCTTTAAAATACTTATTTACAATATTGTGGTAAAATGTTACAATAAAATCGAAACACTTGAAGTCTAACGATGTGTGTTATATACAACTGACAAGCTTTCCCTTTGTTCGTTTATTTTTTTGTGTAAAGATTGGTGCAATGGTGCATTTATGCATTTTTAACAGACACAACAAAACAAGATATAAGAAAATAATACACTCTTGTCTATATTTTTAACTTATTTTTTTTTTGGGACAGGATATTTAAAGATACCGTTTATTTTTATTTAAAGTATTATTTTTTTTGAAAACATTTAAAAAGTGTTAAATTTTTTTCATATAATATTACCCGGGTAAACGTTTTTATATATGGATCAATAAAGCTACAATGCATGCTCATAAACATCCATGTATGTCCTTACATGGATACATAAATCTCCATACATGCTGCCATATACCTCAATATATATTTTTTTTTATAATTTAACCAATACTCAGGGGAAGGCCCCTACTCATGCAGTGCATTGTATTGATCAGGAAAATAGGGTATGGGAAGGAGGAAAGAGGGAGTAGTGTTTGAGGATATTTGATTTAAATTTTTCTAAATTGTAAGTAACCGGGAAGACTTCTGCGGGAACTTTGTTCCACATACGAATCGTTCGACTAAAAAACGAATTTTCTCTGTAATGCGTTGTGCGAAACACATTAGTGCATTAAAGCGAAATTTTTTTGTACACACAGAGAAAAATTTAGCTATTTGCCAACTGAAATTCGGTTTCTTCGACTCAAATTCGGTTATAACTAATTCCATACTGTTGGCACAACTTCCTTTCACAACAACGTTCGGTTAATTCAACTGAATTTTAGTTTGCAATACTCAAAATATTCAGAAATCTAATGTTGTTCAGATTATTGTAGTATTAGGTCTTAAAGTTATTATTATTACCAAATTTTTAAATTTTTGATTATTTTTCTTAAATTGCCTTAAAGAAAATAGGTCTTTCGACTAACCATTTTTATGAACTTTGGCATGCTGAACACGAATCTTTAGAAATTTTTTAAATCGGAATACCAGTTTTTGAGATATTGCGATTGGATTTCACCAAAACTGTTGTGTTTTTCATCTATGCTAGAATTTTTTTAAAAATAATTAAGACAACATTTTTATTTTTGCACTCAAATACTACACAAAACATATTTTCATATGATCGTAATTATGTCTGAAGTAAGAGATGATGTACCAGAAAATAATTGTTTTTTACATTAATTAATTTTTTTATTTTTTAAAGAGAAGCCAACACTCAGGAAATTCTTCCTATTTATTAATGTGTTGCTTTCTTTGGAAAGGGGATAGTGGAGAGATGAAAGGTGGTGAAAGATGAAGGGCTTCAAACATGGCAACAATGTAATTGCGCGAGTAGATAAGTCTTAGAACAGTTGTTGCTCGCCACCTGATGTAGAGTTGACGAATTTATTGAAGCTTTTTGTTTCATAGCCCTGATTCATTATTTTACTTCGGTGGGGTTAAGTGCTATGGCAACACCGAAGGTGGGCACAGCGTTACATATACGTGATAGAAAACTCATACATATTATTTTTCTAAATTGATGTTGTCGTCACCAGGAATCGAACCGGGGACCATCTGTCTAATAGTCCAACGCGCTAACCATTACACCACAGCGCCCATCATCTGATCGTAATTATGTCTGAAGTAAGAGATGATGTACCACAAAATAATTTTTTTTTACATTAATCAAAATTTTTTACATATATCAGAGCCTTTGTGCGCAGGTTAATAATTGTTAAGCAGTCCAATTTTGCTTACATTTCGCACCACAATTGGGCCTAGTGCTACAAAAATCAAACATAAATTAATGAAAATCGAAATTTAATGTAAACAATTCTTCAATAATTATGTGTATAAAATTTACAATCATAACAATTTTATTATATAAATTTTCTGTTTTTCCGAGATATTTGTAGGTAAATTTACAAGTTGTCCTTCAATAATATTGACATAGTTATATTCAAATGAAAAGAAGTTTTGTCTTCTTTGTTAGTGCAAAAATAAAAAATTTAAGATAATTTTTAAAAAATTGTAGAATGGAGTAAAAAAACTAAATTTTTAGTAAAAATCAATTCCCAATATGTCGAAAACGTTAGTCCAATTTAATTTTTTTTTTTTAAATATTTGTGCTTAACATGGCTAATTGAAAATTATGTGTTGCAAGTTGATGCGATCCGATTTTTCTCAACTTCGCACCACCTAACTTTAAGATTTAGTTTTACAATAATGACAACACTAATTGATAAAAACCGAAAGTTAAAAAATTCCGCTCTAATGTGCATTCATTCTAATTATTTTCACTTTTAACAACAAATGGATTGCTAAAATTAATTAATATAAATTAAATATTAACATATCTTGGTTTTAAATAAATTACATTATTTATGTAAATTTCCAAAAATATATCTAATAATACAAATATTTGAATATATTTCATAAACGAGCGATTGCCTTTAATTTGAAAAAGTGAGAACTGCTAACTCATCTCAAATTAACCAAAGCATAGTGCTTAATTATAGTTATGAAGCGCGCGCTGAAGGCTAATTGGTTTATCAATGCGTGCTGGTTTATCAATGCGCTGTCGTCAGTTCGATTCCCACCAGAGGGCTCTATGAAACAAGACCCCAATGAAATAAGTCCCCAAACCAAAATAAAATAAGGCCCCAAAAATTTCTAATAAAAAAATTGGGGTCTTATTTCATTTTTTGTGGCTTTATTTCATTGTTTTTTTGGGACTTTATTTCATAATGAAATAAGGCCCTAATATGAGATATGATATAAGTCACCAAATAATATTTTTGGGGTGTTATTTCATTTTCTCAAAAATCAAAATGTTTAAGTAATATAAGCAAATAACCGTTATAATTACTCCATGAATTATCAAGTTATTAATGTAAATAGTTATTTGCTATTAGTAAGTGAGATTATACCGTGTAGTAATTTTGAAGTTTCTTTTATGTCGCACGCAGAAAACAGCTTTATTTCGCGAAGCCGCCTGCCGCGTTCTACGGAGGAAAAAAACCCCTAAGACCGGCCGAAGGCCGTCACCCAGAAAACTTGTTTTTTAAATCAGATGTCGAATCCGTTGAAATCTATAGTTTTAAGACATCAAGTAATTTGTAAAAACAAGTTTTTCTGTGTGGCCTTCGGCCACTCTTAGGGGTTTTTTTCCTCCGTAGAACGCGGCAGGCGGCTTCGCGAAATAAAGTTTTTTCTGAGTGCGATTATACGATTTATAAATTTAGTTTTATTTTGTGATATACTACTAAAAAATATTAAAAAAAACTGTATTGATATACTAAATATTACTAATCTTTTTATTTTAAAAAGGCTGAAAAAAAAATTGCTCGATTTTTTTTTCAGCCTTTTTTTTGTATGCATTTATAATTAACAAAACTTACTATTATGAATATTTTTGCGATAATTTTTAGGTAATAATATTTTTCAGAGAGAAAAATCATGTATTTCGTTAGGATATTTTGGAGTTATCGGTAATTTTAA
>JAEKOY010000883.1:0-17229 GCA_021234595.1 Delia radicum | reverse complement strand
AAAAAAGTAGACAAATATTTGTTTCTGTGTAATCAATAACGATGAATATCCAACTTAAATTACATAAATATTTAAAATCTTACGTGTTTCGCGGATTTTTTCGAGTAATTCGAAGTGGCCAATTTCGAGTAAAGAATAACTCGAACAATTTTGGTCGATTAATCGAGTAACTCGAGTAATTTTAAAATACGAACTATTTATATTTTTTTAATATTTTGTATAAAATAATGTGACTGTTATAGTGAATATTTAAATGTTAAGTGTATTTTTATATTAAGTGAGCACTGTTAAAGAAATTATATTACGAAAAACGAAGAACTTAATGCGAAAAACTCCGATATCGAAGAAACTTGGATATTTTTTAAAGAAACAAGTTCTAAGACTGGGGTGTTTAAGATTATTGGTGCGGATTTGAGGGTCAAAGTGGGATCAAACATTTTTTTTTTTTAATTTAGTTGCCATTTGATCTAAAGAAACTACATATAAATACTATATTTTCAAAAAGGATTTTTAAATGTCATTTACTAAAACTTTTTGTTGGTCCCTTTTATGTCGTTGTAACAAGCCAATTTTAGAAGCCCTATATGGAAATTCATAGCGGTCCTACGCAAAATTTCCACATATTATAATTTACATATAGAAGTAATGAAGTTTTCATTAATATGATGAAATCTTCTTAAATATTCATGAAAGTTGTTTCAAAGCTTCTTTATAATTTTTTTAGAAAAATTACATATCTCAAATCCCAAAATGATAGGACAAAATGGACTATTTTTTCGTTTAGTACTAACACACTAATATAACAAAACTGTGTCAAGTCTGAGTGAAATTATAAAACGGATCACCCCAGGAAAACTTGCTATTACCATAGAATGGGAATGGAAGAAGAAACAAGAATCAGAAGTACTTATAGTTGAGGCCAAGAACACCTGATTTTAACATGGGGGTGTCATAGGAGGCAAGGCCTTGCCTTGTGCTTACATATAGGGACAAAAATAAGACGTTACAAAATATGTAGTGAAATCACCAGTTACACATAAGTACTTATTTCATTTTTTATTTGTAGCATCAAAAGTAATGCTTAAAGCCATTATATGTCGTATTACTTGTAAGGATGTTAATAAGTAGTTATTTATAGGTGCAAAAATAAGTACGTATTAACATGTACCTAAATAAGAAGGTATTAATAGGCAATAAAATAACTAGTTATTAATAAGGACAATTATAACTAGTTATTAATAGGTTTATGTATAACTATATATTTGTTTGCTTAAATAAATTGCATTTAAATTATTAATTATGATATATTATGAATCTTTATAAATATACCTTACAAAAAAGTAGTTACTTATTACCTTACAAGTACCTTATTTCTTTGGCCCTTCCTAATAAGCAGGTATATAACACAATATTAGTAAGACATAATTGTTTAGCTTCCAAAATAAGTAGTGATGTATGTTCATATCAGTAAGGTATTATTTCAGACCTTCAAAATAACAACAAATGTAATGGATAGTCATTACTACGAAAGGTCTGAAATAAGTGATAATAAGCAACTTATTATTTTTGCTATTCCAAATAAGCAGATATTTAACACAATATTAGTAAGGTGTTGATTTTTATCTTACAAATAAGCAGTTACATATATTCATATTAGTAAGGTATTATTTCGGACCTTCAAAATAACAAAAACTGGAATGGATAGTCATTACTTTGGAAGGTCTGAAATAAGTCCTACCCATTACCAAAGTTTTGCTGGGACCTTACAAACATATAAAACAGTTTAATACATATTTATGAACCAGTTATATTGAAAGAAAATCAATGAAGATTTCAACATATTTATAAAGAATTTCATTGATATAATAACGCTTTTGCTTTGAGTGTACTGAGACAAAACTGTCGCAATAATAAATGATCTTAGCAAATGTTTTTCTCTTTTAGATATACTTTTTACTAAAATTTTTTAATTAATTTGTTAATTTTTATATATGTATATGTTATATTAGTACTAATAAAATATAAAAACTTACAAAAGTGTGAGTTTTTGGAAAATAAAATAAAGTATTAAAATTGTTCGAGTTACTCGAGTTATTCGAGCAATTTTAAATCTTACTCGCCTACTCGAGTAAATTAAAAACCTCAAAATTGAGTTACTCGATTACTCGAACAAAAGCAAACCCGAGTAAATTGAATACCCTAGTACATACCAAGGAGCGTTAACTGCATTTTTCAATATTTTATTTTGGAACTGTTGAATTATGTTTACAACACCTTTTGAAGCACAACCCCAGAGTTGAATGCCATATGTCCAGATGGGTTTTAAAATTTGATTGTATATGAGAAGTTTGTTATGTGTTATAAGAACAGACCTTCTCCCTATAAGCCAATTTAGTTTATGAAACCTTATTTTTAAACTCTTCTCTTTTTTTGTTTTTACGTGTTCATTCCATTTTAGTTTCGAATCTAAGGTCATACCCAGGTATTACAAAAAAAGGTGTTACAAAAAAAAAAAATACATAATCAAATAAAAAATCCAAAAAGCCCCCCCCCCCCCCCCCGTCGAAAAAAAATTCCTAGCTACGTGCCTGGACATAATAATATTTGTGTATTTAATTACAGGTCAATTACTTTAGTACGTCTAATTAAATGTAACTGGATGCAATTGAATAATTTCCAAGATATTGTCACTAATTCCCATATCTGATATTAAATTTTTTACAAATTTTCCAAGGAAGCGTTTAAGAGGACAAATGTGAGCGTAGGTCTGAAATTATTAATGATATAATAAAATTTCACAAGTAAACTATTGAAAAATGTAATTAACATCGCCCAGGTCTGGGGAGCGCCGGGCAATAACTCACATCTTTTTTCTCCATACAAGGCTGGATACCCTAATAACAAAACCATCTTTACTTTACAAATTTCCCCCAATTATCTATCCATAAGTACAAACAAAAATATGATTTTGTATGCATATCGAATTTAGTATGTTCTCAAATTAAGTGGCAAGAACAAAGCGATAATAAGGAGATAACAATCATAATTGTGTAGTTCAATACTAAAATATTTTTTCAGTATATATGAGCGTTCTCCCAAATGGCCCACTAAATCAGTTGTATTCTCGCTCCAGTCGAGTGTAGACGTTTACTTATATTGTTTGTTATATTAAAGCGATTAAAATACGGCGGTTTATCTAATTTGTTTGTTTCTGATGTGAGTACAAATAAAGCTTGCCACTACTACCAAAAACGAATTTAATAAAATATAAACAACATAATAATAATAAATATTAGCCGGATTCATGTAATTTTGTATATGGGGTACACATCGAATTTTTACTACATTAAAGTCATTATTGTTTTACCAACACTAGAAAGTTTATTCTACAATTCGTTTTGTGTTTTTATTTTCATGTTACAAACATTAAAAAAAATGAAAAATAAATTATTATTTTGATTTTTTATAAATAAATATTATATTGTTTTTAAAAAAGAATATTTTTCTAAAAAATAATTGTGCTATTAAAAAAAAACAAGTACGACTAAAATCCTGGAATTATTGTTAAGGTGCGTACCTGCAAATAAACATTCTGTACTTCTACACCATATACAAACTGTATTATGAATACCATTATTAAGTGTGTTCGTTAACTTGAAATTATTTTATTACAATACAAACAGTTTGCTTTACTTATTGTATTAACCCATTAACGCCCAAATGAAATCTGCTGAAGAGAATTCAGTGAAAATGTATTTATATGTATGATAGGCAAAGGCTTCAATATATTAAAGTGAAATCAAAATTCAAAAGTTGAGTGATATTCTTTTAAATTGCCATACAGCAAAAAGTTTCGAAATTCCGTATTCCCGATGAAAAAATTTCTATAATTTTTATGCTTATATGTGCGGCAATATATTAAGATATACGTTCATATCTTATACTTATGCCCAGTTTTTCACTTCGTATTTAAATGCCATTTGGACTTTAAATTCTATTTAAATACAAATGTCAGTTTTTAACTTAAAATTTAAATCACATTTAAGTGACCAATATTGGGCATTTAAAGTCTATTTAAATTGTACAAATATAACATATGATTTTGACAGTTTGTTTTTTTCCGCGTGGTAAAATAAACAATAAAAATAAATTAATTACAGCAGCCAATAAAAATTCAACTTCGGATGAAATTTTCACTTCTCTTCATTTTTATTTTATTAATTTACTTATAATTTATATTTTATTTCTATTTATATATATATTTATATATATGTATACATTTTATTTATTTTTTTTTATTTCTTTATTTTATATTTTCTTCTGCTTTTTTCTATTCTTTAAACTGCTGTTTTATGAATAATGATCATTATTTTTTGACATTTCATGATGCTGCCATACTTTTGTCGCAAATAAATAACAATTATGATTTAAGAATGAAAAACTGAAACTGTATTTAAATACAACTTAAATTTAAGTGGCAATTAACTAATTGCATATTTAAATACGAAGTTAAAAACTGGGCATTAGTTTATGAAAATGTTTTAATATGGTGTAACATATAATCATATATCATTGTATCGTAGGTTATATATTAGCATATCTTGTATATTTAATCATATGAAATAGATATAGATCTATATATGACCATATATTCTGCCATATATGATCATATGTAAGCGTATATGGATCAATTAATCAAAAATAATTCTATCACTTAATATATAATTATCAGGGACCGGAAGTTCATGTTTTTTCTTTATGTCGGCGAACAGTGTAAACAAAATATATTTGCTAAACATAGATTTGAGCTTAAATGGTTAGTGAATAATTTGCTATAAATGCATATTTTTGCATATATTGCTTTAAAGCATATGTTATTGCATATTTTTGCCTATTTTGCTTAAAATGCATATTTTTATTTTATATTTTTTAGTTTTTCGTAAAAAGATCACTTTTATTTTGTATTGTACAAGTTAACATTAAATATTGACAAATACAACTTTTTTTTAGCTGATTTTAAACAAGCATTATACTCTTCTGAAACCCTGAACTGTAATTTTTCTAAATTTTTATGAAAATACTAAAAAACAACGTTATAATTGTTAGGTTTTAAACCAACGAACAACTGTTTTCGAGAGAAACAGTTTTTAAAGTTTTTTTATGTATATTTTTTCATATATACATATATACAAAATGTTGTGTTAATTATACAAAAATTATGCATATAATACCTTAGACAACTCAAATTAATTTTAAAATTTAATTAAAATTGCTTAAAAGCATGAAAATTAATTAAAAGTACAACTGTTAACACATTTTTTCGAAACTCTCTTAAAATCAGTTCAGGTTTCATTTGTTTTAACAAATGAAACACCCAACCCTTATAGCATGCGTAGGTTATTCTAAATTTTCAATTTTAAAATTTAAATAAAAGTATATTTTTTTTAAAAAGAGAAGCAACACTCAGGAAATTCTTCCTATTAATTAATGTGTTGTTTTCTTTGGAAAGGGGATAGTGGAGAGATGAAAGTTGGTGAAAGATGAAGGGATTCAAACATGGCAACACTGTATTGAGCGAGAAGATAAGTCTTAGAACAGTTGTTGGTCGCCACCTGATGTAGAGTTGGCGAATATATTGAAGATTTTTGTTTCATAGCCCTGATTCATTATTTTACTTCGGGGGGTTAAGTGCTATGGGAACACCGAAGGTGGGCGCAGCGATACATATAAGTGATAGAAAACTCATACATATTATTTTTCTAAATTGATGTTGTCGTCACCGGGAATCGAACCCGGGACCATCTGTGTAACAGTCCAACGCGCTAACCATTACACCACAACTCCCACATAATATTGCCTATACTAACAGGTAATATACTTTCTACCACTGATCCTGATGTGTGGTTAAAAATAGTTGTTTTTAACAATCTAGATTTATCCTTAATAACAAATATCGTATTGATCCATATAGTTATCATTTTTAATTATTTTGTATAACAAGAATGCGCAAAGTTCGCAGTTTGTTTCTGCTCTTGAAAAAATCTGTAATTCTTCTATTTGAATATTTTGCGAACAAAAATTTGATTTTCTTAATTGTTAAATGTTGTTTTTTTTACCTAGCGCTTTAAATTTATATGTTCCAACTTCAGGTTCCTAAAAATCATACATTTTCAGACTTAACATTATTTTTTAACATTAATATGTATATGTTCTATAAATGATACTTGTATTACTTAATTAGATTAAAATAACAAGTACTGATCTCTAAAGCTTTTTGAATTTTTCTAATTTTTTAATTATATAATTTGATCATTTTTTATATAAAATTTTATATATAATTTATATATAATTTGATCATATATTATATGATACCATGAGATCAGCTATGTATGCCATTTTTCGGATCAAATGAGATGTGATGTTTAGTTATATGTGATACTATATATAATCATATATGATTATATCGGAACTTTTTCGTCGGGTTGTTAAACTTGATTCAAGAGGTTTAATTAGTGCCTGAACAAATAATAAATATTAATAAAACATACCATATCACTATCACCAAAAAATTTTGAAACTTAAATATTGACTTTGCCAAAATTTTAATTTTCTTCGTTTGATGTTAAATGATGCAAATTAAAAGGAAAACAAAGTTATGTGATTAGAAAAAACTTTTGTTTCTTGAATTCTAAATTTAGTTGGCTGTCAGAAAATAATTTTATTAAAATTTTGAACAACTAGTTCTAGAGAAAATCGAAGTGTCCTCATATGGGGTGTAATGGGTTACGGTTAGTGTTTCCAATTCGGTTAATCGGTTAATCGATTAACCGATTCCTCGATTAATCCCCTTAATTTCGGTTAACGTCGTAACAGACAATCAAAAACTCAAATAATTATTCGACCCGAATAATCGGTAAAATAGGACGACTAAGCGTTTAAATTTTTTATATAGAGTTTTACCCATAACTTGCCAATTTTCTTAACTTTGGCCAAAAAAATGGCAATAAAAGCTTTGAAAAAAGAAACGCTATATAAAATATCATCAAATTCTTTTAAAACCGACTGAAAGCGATCCTTAAAAGCATCTAGATTATATTTTTTTTATCGGCTTTACGAAATTTTATTCTGTTTTGATACTTTTAAAAACTTAAATTAAGGCTAACCAATATTTATATACTCGAGAAAACAAAAATGTTGACAAATACCTATGTAGTGTGTTATATAAAATATTTAAAATATCAGTTAAAAGCTCATCGGAAAGTTTCGCATAGTTTCGCAAGTTTTAGTATCATTTAAAACACATTGTTTAATAACAATAATACTTGAAAGTTATCGGACATGCTTCGTATACCAATTAATGCGTCTTAAAAAGCTCTTTCATTTGGTACTTTATTCGCTTAAATTTCTTTGAAACAATTCGATATATGCCGAAAAAAAGAAAAATGGAGTATTTTTTTAGCACACTTTTTAACCCCTAAACAAGAGATTGGGCCGCTAAAGAAAATACGTGTCCCTTATTTTCTTTGTCATATATACAAATTTTATTAATATTGGATAGAACCCATCGGGAGACTCCCCTTGTTAGCTAGAACCAGTTTCAGAAAGTTTTTACATGTTCTACTTCGCTTGATTTTGGAACAATTTAATAAAATATCATGGGCTAGGACGAAAGTCGCATATTTTGAAATGGTAGATTCTGAGGTCTTTCTAAAAGAAAAGCTGCATAACTCTAAGTATTTAAGCACTGAAAGGCAAGTTTAAAACGCTAAAAAAAGCAATAAAAAAGCAATATTGGCACAAAAATGAAATTTAAAATTACTTAACATATTAACTCATTTAAAGTTCTTTGTTTTAATAAAAAACAATAATGAACAAATTCGCAGTTAAAGTGCTAAATTGGTACCGTAGTAAATTAGTACACACAGAGAAAAATGTATCTATTTGCCAACTGAAATTTGGTTACAACACCTCAAATTGGTTACAACTTCTCAAATTAGAATTTTAATTGAAATATTCTGATATCTAATGTAAATATCGTTATACTAACTGAATTTATAATTTCTTACCATTAAAATACAAACTCCAATTCGGTTGACGCTTTATTCCTCTGTGTGTATGAACTTAAAAGTTTACAATTTTCGCTGCTTTAAAGAAAATATTCCGAAATTAAATTTTTACAAACACAAAAAAAAAATATAATTTTTTATTTTTTCATGTACACAATTTCGGTTTTAAACTATATTTATCAAATTTTTTTAACGAAATGTCTAAACTATTTCAAAATATGCTTTTTTATGGCGATGATCCGAAAAATGTATTTATTACAAAATATTTTAAAGGGGTATTTAATGAAAAATACCAAAAAAAAGCTTGCCCTGCGTATATACATTTTGTTTCTCAACAGCCTTTAGATTCCTCCAAATCAAAACCCCAAGATTCTAAGGCATGTTTCAATAAAACATCGCAGGATGCTTTAAATTATCCTCGACAAACACTTTATAAGACAATTCAGCCAACTTTATTTGATATTTAACAAAAAAAAAACCCGTTCTTTGAATTTATTTATTGATAAAAGCCAAAGAAACACATTCTAAACGATTAATCGATTAACCTCCAATTTAACCGACCCGAATTATCGGTTAATCGCCTAGGTCCAATAATAGTTACGGTTCACTCAGTGAGAATCTGCTTTAAAAATATGTAGTTGTTTGGGTTGTAATACAGTTTATTTATTTTTAATGTAAATGTCATTAATTTGTAGAACAAATTAATTTTTTTTACTAACCTTGTAGTTTATTTAAAAAAACAAACCACATCAAATGACTGTTTTATAATTTTACATTCTTTTTTTACAGTAGTTTTTTTGTTATTTAAAAAAATAAAACAAGTAAATGTTTGTTTATTTTTTACTAACATGTGGTTCATTTTTACTACAATTGTTAGTCATTTTTGAACATTAAAAACAAATGATAATGTTAGTTGAATTTACTGAAATGTAAGTCGTCCTTTCTTTAAGTAAATTTTCTTTGTTTTTAACTACATTTGCAGTGGTCTTTACCTACATTGTTTTCTAAGTATAGAAATAGAATTATCTTAAGTTCAGTGTTAGAATGAAACGAAAATTAAAAAAATTTTCGTTACATACCAACACCTGACTTAAGTCACTTAAGAAATAATATTTCAGCCTTGAATATTTTGCAGCTAGTAATAAAATTAGTATGTTGTAATAGGTAAACGAACAGGCCATATTATTTGGTTACAATGTTAAAGTCTGATCTAACGAGTTTTTAACTAGAACTACAGTGTGTGACATAGTTTACAAGTGACCTAGTTCCAAATGCAAACAAAGTTTCTAAAATGTATTTATTTCAATTTAAACCTGTTACATTCAGATATGATATTAAAATAGAAGATTTGTATGCAGATCACTTGCACGCTATGTCCAAAAAGTATAGTGAATAAAAAATTTACAGAATCATAATTTCGACTATGGGTGCTAAAAGTAAAACATTTATATCAATGACTTTATGTAGGAATTCTTAAGAAGAAAATTTAATATAATTTGGACAAAAATGTTGGATATAAAATTTCTTTTAGGTGCAATTTTAATAGTTGTCAAATATTCAATCTATATAAAAACCCGTGGTTAGAATACTTAAAAAAACAGTATTTTTTAAAACCCGGGTTTCGGTTTTTTAAATTTAAAACCGGTTCCAATAACCGGGTTTTCTGTTTTTATATATCTAACTTTATGTGATATTTAGCAAAATTTTGAATATTTCTTTTTCGTATTTTAGAATTATTTTCATTTGAAAAATGTAAAATTGCGCCATACATGCAAAAACATCCATACATGGATATAAGTGATTGGGATTTATCATGTTTTTTTCTTAATGTCATTGTTTTGTTTATTTCCAGATTTATTTATTTAATTGCATTACACAAAAAAAATAGATGTAAATTTCAGCAAAATAATTAACTAAAGTAAAAATTGTAAAAATTATTGTTGATTTCAACAAGTCGATTTTAATTTGCATTGAACTAAGTGTCAGCAAACATTTTGATGAATTTACAAGTTTTTTGCTAAAAATCAGCTCACTTATTTCCAGCAAAACAATTTTTAAGATATTAGCAATTTTCTGCAAAGTTCATCCCAGCGAAAATTTTGCTGACTCAAATAGTGTTGCCATACGTACTGTTTTTCGCAGTACATGTTTCTGGTTTTTATAAAAAGTACTGTTCCATGCATACCACCTAAAACAATCACAAAAGTACTGTTTTTATGGATATGTACTGGGTATCAATATGTATCTTTTTCACGACACACTACAATAAATGACACCAAAATCATTATCGTTTCGGGGATGTAACTAATTTTGTTTATTCATCTCATGGGTTATTATGTTATTAAATACATTACATACATTTAAACTGTTAAAACGAGAATGATTTAGGCGTAATTTCATCGTCGTGTCTCTTACAAAGATACATAATTCACGCCCTAATTTTTGAACTTTTTTTATTTTCTAAGTGTGTATTGAAGACAATTAATATTTAAAAAAAAAAAAATTTAGCCCAGTATTTTTGATAGAAAATTACGTCTGATTTTTGGAGAACTGAATCCAGATATAAGAAGTATAGAAAACCCTTAAAAACCATAGTTTAATTTTTGAATCTAATTTGATTTTCAAGAGAAAAGAGTCAATTTGAATTTTCTTGACTGTTTAACAAATAATTTCAACCAAAATGGTCCTTTTGATTTATTCTTCGCGAATTAATTTCATAAAACGAGTTATTATATTACCCGAAGTCATTATATTACTTTATTTAAAGTGATTAGTAAGCAATGAATTTCATGCAAATCCATTTTTTATCGATTGTCTGAAACTGGTATGGACCAAATATTTATATAATGAATTCACTTTTATATTTTGATTTAGGAAAACGTTTTTTTTTTTTTATTTTAAAAATCTAACTGGCTCGAAGAAAGGAGTTATACCTAATTTGTAATGCAACCAAAAACAACACTTGGAATACTCTTAAAGTAACTACATGTAGGTTATTCGGGTAGTAAATAGTAGTAATGCTGTTGTAGTCATTTTTCAATGAGAAAATGAAAAACGAATAATTTAGACAGTTATTTTAAAAAATAACTGAGGATGCTATACTGCTTCAGTAACACTTGTTTTGAGTAGTAATTTAATATTTCAATAACCAGCTACCAAAACAGTAATTTTTCAGTAAACGGTTAATTTTTGTTATTTATGTAAAAGTAGAAGATTATTTCGAGTTTTTAAAAATTCATAGTTGCAAATAATAATTATAAAATTGCACTGTATCGCCAATGGGAAAAAACGTCATAACTGGAATACCGTTTGGAATTTCGACTTTGGATTTTAAATAGGAAAAACAATTTTTTTTTGCACATAAAAGAAAAAAAATTATTTATTTTATTTAAACATATTTTTAAAATACCAACTACTACCATTGTAATTGTTTTATCAATAGATCGAAATGTCTGCATGGTTAGTCATTTATATGACAAATACAGTCAGCGAATTTTTGACTACTTTTGGGGTCATTTTAACTGTAATTTTAAGTCATTTCTACCCTCTTAATTTACTGAGTGTAGTATTTTTCAAAACTACTTGTGTTTAATTGCCATAACTCCATGCAAATTTTTAATTAAAACTAATAGTTTTCAAAAACTATTAGTTTTTGGCGATGGTATAAATGAGGTAGTAGATTGACAGCCAATCGAAAAAAACTTACATTAAATATTTGTGTTTGTTTTTGAATTTCTAAAGTTTAAAGTGTGCGATTTCTGCAAAACATATTGTTTTAGCTGCATATATTTCCTATTTATCTGCACTTTGTAGGCGCATATTTTCGTTTTTAAGTGCGTGAAATTCCATTCGCTAGTGATTTACTGAGTCATTAAAGGAATACATTTTTATGCGAATTGATAAAAAAAAAGATTTAAGTTTCTCAAGTTCTGCGTAAAGAGAGGTTAGAAACCAATTCTACGAGACAAGATCTTTTATGTTGTAAATTTCACAAATTCTCTTTTAATGAAAGTGTAACTAAAGTGTAACTAACTTTTGATTATAAAATAACAAATTTATGAATTCGGGTAATACGACTAGAAGTGAAGCACTATTTCCGACTGCTTAAGACCAGATAATCCATACATTTTAAAAGATCTCAGATTTGTGTTTAATGTCCAAAATGTATTAGAGAATATTTATTGCAATTTTTGGTTTTGGTAAGTTCGGATTTTTTGAGATGCCCATTCTTTTTTGTGAATTTAAGAAATTTGTGTCGTAATAGTACTTTAACTTTGGGAAAAATATTTAAAGACAACTTCAAATTGATTATTAGTGTCCGACCGAACAGTTCGGCCAGAAAATGCATTTGGTCTGTATTCTTTATTTTAAAACATTATGGACAAATTTGGCAAATGGGAAAATGTTTATTGGGCTGATTAGACTGATTAAATTCACTGTTCGGCCTCCAAAAGTTCGGCCAAATCGAAAATAGTTCGGCGGCCGAACTTTTAACTTTAAAGATAAACTTCGGCTTTTTTCCTTAAATTTTATACACAACATCGAATTAAATCGGCTCAAGAAACATGTTTCCAATACAAAAATTTATAATCATTGCCTCTAGATACCCAAAAACCGACCAAATATAGTTTTTTGGCCGAACTGTTCGGTCGTACACTATTGATTTTACCGCACGACTGCACTTTAAAGTTCTGAACAAATACAATATTGAATTTAGTAAATCAAACTTTTTTAAAATATTTTTTCCATAGTATGCTTTAAATTATAAAAACGTTTTGCCTAATTTTGCAAAAAAAAAAACTAATTTTATTTTTATCAATTCCGACGTATTGGTTCCGTAATTTGAATTTTTTAATTCCGATTTCAGATTCGTGACCAGCAGCAGTGTAAACCCTCTAGAATACTTTTTAGACCTTTATCCTACATATTCTAGTTTTGGTCTTTAAGTGGTTTAAAATAAAAATAAGTAATTTTCTTATTATCCTTATTTTGTGTTTTTTTTTACCAAAAGAGACTAATTAACTTTTAAGTATTGAACTAAAGGTTATTCATTAAAAACAAATTTACTATCTTTATTTACACTGTACTGTTTTTTTCTCGATGGACTGATTTTGCTTCTTTAAATCTGGCAACCCTAGACTCAACTAACTTTTTTGCTAAGTTTACAGACTGTTTTTTTGTGTGTATGTTTCTCTACACTCAAAAAAAAGTCCGTTCTTTGTGAGGGTATGTTTCTCTGCACTCAAAAAAAGTCCGTAAAGTTAGCAAAAAAAAGGTTGTTGGGTCAGCAAAATTTTTGCTGGGAGGATCCTTACAGAAAAATTGCTAATATCTGCAAAAGTGTTTGCAGAACATCAGTGAGCTGATTTTTAGCAAAAAATTATTTAATTCAGCAAAGTTTCGATGGCACTTAGTTCAATGCAAATTAAAATCGACTTGTTGAAATCAATAAAATTTTTTGCTGGAGCTTAGAGATTGAAAAATAGTTTACAATTTTTACTTTAGTTAATTATTTGCTGAAATCTAAATCTATTTTTTGTGTGATTGTTTTAAAGATATATAAAAAGTCAGGACTTTAGCACCGTTAACATAATGCAATTAAATAAAAAATCTGGAAATAAACATATTTTTTATTAACGACATTAAAAACAAAGAAATTACTTCAAATTACTAACATCCATGTATGTATTAGGGTTGTCACTTGAATAATAGTTATTAGATTCATCGAATGCATAAAATCAAATTCCGGAAAACCTTTATTATTTATGTATTGTTAAAATATTCTCATTCATTACACAAGGCAAACAATTTTGAAAAATTTTAGGGGCTTTGAAAACCACTATACAATTTTGATGTATTGTGGTCCCATAGTACAATATGGTTCAATTTTGAAATTCTATGGAGAGGTTTTTTTTTTAAAAAATTTTTTAATTAAATTATAAATTTTTTTAGACGTGTCTCCACATAATACGATAACCTAAAAAAAAATTAGTCCGATATTATTCAAATAATTTAGAAAACTGAATATTTACATAGCCTTTAATCCGTTAATATATTGCGTTTCAATCGGCTCAGTAGTTTTGGAGTATATAATAAAAAATGAGGGAAAAATATTTTTTTTTACGTGAAAATAGCAAATTTTTTTGGTTAAAAAAATCATAAAAAATCGAAAACGGTCAAAAATCGTTCAGATTTATTGCTTTATCGCAAAGCCACAGGTAATAGGAACAAAATGAGATATCGACCATAAAAATCGTATTGATTTTTTTTCGAATTTATTCACAATTAAGTGAATTCGCTCATTTTCACCAAATTTTAGTTTTTGTCTGATATAAATAAAATTGAGTAGTTAATGTTCTTCTTTCGATTGATTGAATTTTGAAAACATTTTCCCCATGCTATGTACAAATTTTCACATCAAAAATGCATACATAGTAACATTCGTGTATTTTTTGGCAAAACCCTACCTAGAATATACTGATTCTATTCTTCGGAAAGACCATTTGTGTTTGATGAGCTTAAATGTAAATAAATAAATAAATTAAATAGTAGAAAATTTATATTTTATTATTCACATTTATTATAATAAATAAAACAAGAAAATAAATAAATAAATAAATAAATATGTATTATAAAACTACAAACTCTGAATTTTCTTTTAGTCGATTTTCTACTATTGTTGAATAACGAAGTGTTACTCTGAATACTCCAGCAAAAATCAGCCATCATGTGTGCATGCCAGCGACCCTGGTATCGTTCCTCCATTGTCCGGATATCTTGGTGGAATCGTTCGCCCCTGTCTTCACTCAAGTCTCCTAGATTTTCAGGAAACGATCTAAGTGACTGTGCAGGGTAGTGTAATTTGATGCTCATTTTGCATCCAAGATTCTGGAAGTGAGTTAACATCTCTTCAACGTGCGCAACGTAATCATCACCCTTGTTATTTCCTAAGAAATTTTGAATAACCCATACAAACGAATCCCATGCATTCTTTTCAATTTCTGACATTGAACTGCCAAATTCAGTATCGTTCACCAATTTGCGAATTTGTGGGCCATCAAATATGCTTTTTGTACTTAAACAAAAATAACACTCGGATTGCGTGGTTCGCTGTTTCTCTCCATAGCATAGGCTTCAAAATTTCCAAGTGTTCGTCTGTAAAATGAAAAAAAAAATTGAAATCAGGAATATGAAGAATTCAAATTTTAATTAAGAAATATTGTAATATAAAATATTCCAAATCTATTAATTTATACTTACTTTACGTTAGAAGACTTCATAGATAAATTCAATCGACATGGAATGCATATAGTACTCGGTGTCCAATGCTGGTTCAAATTGTGCGGATAGCTATTATAGCAATCTTGATATGACTTTTGCAATGAAGTTAAGAACCACTTCCGTTTTTTCCCGGTGATATATTGGCCGCACACATAACAAAATAAATCTGGATCGTTTTTACATGAAAATGTTCTGCCTTTCTGGCTCATTTTTATTTAATATTGAAATTGTTTTTAACTTCTAAGCTGTATGACTCTAATTTTGTGTAGTATAATGATGTTTGCGTTATCGCAAACACTTCTTGAATGAAATAAAAAGGGTCAAGGAGATCTTATAATACTGATACTATAATTTGGGATAACCCTTTGTGTGGATACAGTTTGTGTGTGCTGCAAATTTTTTATTATTCCCAAGAATCCTAAAAACATAAGGACTTTTATGAAAAAAAAAAAATTATCCGTACAGGTAGCTAACGGAAAATAAGAGCACTTCAGCGTACACGCACATTTATGAGCGTTTTATTATTATCCACCGCAATCGTAAAAATTAAACAATCTTTTGTTTATTACTTATTTTTTTTTAATTATTAGAATCATAAAATGTCATAGGGGTTTTTTCCCCCAAAGGGGTTTTGCCAAAATGCGTGTCGTAAAATGCACCTGAGTTTTTATGTCTCTGCATTTTCATTATGTAGGTTACAATTTTCTACAGTGCTTGTAATATGCGATACCTTCAATTAATTGTAAATAAAATGTAAAGCATGCATCGATTTTTATGATCCATATCTAGTTTAATTCGCATGATATGTAGCTTTACTACAAAAAATAAAAGTAATATTTTTTTGCAGTTTTCGATTTTTTCCAGATTTTTGTTTTTCAAATTTTTTTTTTTTTTTAGCATTTTTTTTTTTTTTGCTAACAATTTGTTTCATAACTTTTGAAACTATTGATCGCATTAAAAAAATTTGTACAGTTCTTTAAAGATATTGTAAACCTTAATTTTTGTAAATTTAATTTGACAAATCGGACTAGTTTGTTTTGAGTTATGACAACATAAGTGGAGAAATGGCTCAAAATATTGTCAATTTTAAAAAAAATTTTTTTAAAAAAAAATTATCCATAAGAATTGAAAATTTTACCATTTTGTACTTAGGCAGCCATGATGCATCAAATCTATATAGTGGTTAGTCAAGCCTTTTTTTGCTGTTGACCTGTGTTATTCGTCCGATTAATCGAATAATTCTGAAAATGAATCGCTTGGTCGTTCGATGAAAAATGTTCAATCGTTTATTCGATCAAAACAAAAACCCGAATAATTGACAACTATGTTTATGTATGTATGACAAAATTTTATATTTTTCAAATAAAGATCATTCTAAAATACAAAAAAGAAATATTAATAATATCGCTAAATATCATAAAAACACTACTTGAGACTGTCATTTATGGTTTTGTACATTCGGACCAAAGCGTAGTTAATATTTTATTTTTGTCTCTGCATCATATTGTCATAGAAATTTGACATTCATAACTATGGTTAAGACTTAAATTTTGGCTAACTTGAGAAAAGTAAGCAGGTCTTAGTATTTTTTTTACTTTAGTTTTTTTAATTTATTGTTTTATTTATATATTTTTAATATTCACAATTTTTTTCAGGACTGCCAAATTAATATACTTGATTAACGTTAATCCACCTTTTTAATCTTTTCTCGTTTACACATGCATTTTTTTGATTAACTTGACAGCTAAAAGATTAACTCTGTCAGTTTAAAATACCAAGTGGCTCTGATAGTGATCTGGCATAAGAGGAGCAAGGAAAATGCCGGCGTTAGGAAAAATGTTTGTCGACAGAATCAACATTTTTGCGGCCGCCTCTTAACGTC
>JAEKOY010000882.1:0-17245 GCA_021234595.1 Delia radicum | reverse complement strand
ACCAATTTGACGAGGACTTAAAAAAAAGCCCCATATGGTCAAGAAATGCCTATTTTATGGACCTCGAAATATCCTATATTTTGTAAGGAATACACAAATTGGAAAAACGTTGGACTAAGTGTATTGAGCTTAAAAGGAGATTATGTGGAAAAAAAATTTGTTTTTGTTAAAAACTGTGTTTCATTCAAAAAGTCACTGACTTATTGATCCGCCCTCGTCAGAAGCATTATATTTATTGCTGCATCAAATTATGTATTTTTTATAAGCTTTCCATGGCTGTGCTACACAGTGCATAATAATTTCAAATAACAGAATATAACTTTTTATTTGAGTTTGAACATTTATATTTAACTTACTATTCTTTTGATTTTACGTTTTTTTTTTTTGATATTTAAACGATATTTAAAAAAAAATTGCAAGAAACAGTTTTTTTTAAATTAAAAGTATGTAGACCTGATTTTAAGTGATTCACCATTTATGTTAAATTACATATTCAGTTAATTTCAACTACGAACTATTTTCATTGTATTTTAAAGACAAATAACAGTTTCAATAACGTAATTTTTGCAAATTTTAAAGGAAAAAACTTTATGATGTTATCTTTGTACTTTGGAAATTAAACCTTTGGTTTGCTTTGTATTTTCAAAAATGAAAGAGAAATACATAGAAAAAACTAGATATGGGTGTCAGTTGAAAAATTTATTGAATTAATTAATATTTTAATTGATTTTGCACCTAACACTGAAATGATTGTATTAACTAATAAAAGTTGCAGACCGTTTTATTAATACACATTCAATTAAAATAATAATAATATCAAAGTAATTTTTTTTTTTTTTTATAACTTTAATTAAAAGTTTAATAAAATTGATTTAAAACTTTAATTAAAACTTAGAAAGAGAACAATGGTAGTTTTAAATTGAAAATTCTAATTATTATATTTTTTGTCACATGCCCCCGTTAAATAAAATTGCAATGTAGTAATTGTAAAATAAATTTACATTTTTATTTATATAAATATTTTTTAGAAAGTTTAAAAAATATTGAAAAAATGGGTAAATTTAGATTACACAGGGTGACAATTTTGAAATATCTTTTATACTTCATTAATACTGCAACCAAAACCCAATAGCTTTTGAAAACTACTAGTAATTTACCTTCAGATTTCATACACATTTTTTAATAAAAACTAGCTGTTTTCAAAAGCTACTAGCTTTTGGTTGTAGTACAAATGAGGTATTATTGTAGACGAGGAAAAACAATTCACATGTTAAGTTTGCTAATAAAAATAAAGAAGCGTTTAACTTATATTATCTTTTAATAGTCTCTTAAGGAAGTGAAGGTTTCCAACCTGTCTGCTACGCAGACGATGTGGCGATACTTTTAAGGGGGGAGAATCCTGGATATCTGTGTAGGAGGGCATCTTATGCACTCGAACTGGCGTAAAACTGGGCTAGGCCCAGGGGCCTAAATGTCAATCCGGACAAAACCGAAATATGCCTTTTACTAGGAAGAGGAAGATCATTAATTTTAATGAACCTATCTTCCTGGGAAAAACGGTTCACATCTCCGATAGGGTCAAGCATCTGGGAGTTGTTCTTGATAGGAAACTGTCCTGGAGAGACCATATTGAGGAAAGGGTGAAGACGGCCCACATATCATGGGCCGTCTGTATAAGGGCAATATAATCTAACTGGGGTCTGAATCCCAGGATGACACACTGGATATACATTAGCGTTGTCAGACCTATACTGACGTACGCATCTGTAGTATGGTGGACATCGATGAGATTTGGCTCGCATGTGGGACTATTGCAGAAGATACAGCGCCTATGCTGTTTGGGCATTAGTGGCGCAATGAGAACCACATCTACCTGGGCTGTCGAGACTATTCTGGCAATTCGCCCAATTGAGGTACAGGTGAAGTACGAGGTCGCATTGACTATGATGCGGCTGAGGGCTACCGGGGAATGGGACAATAATGGCCATATTACCGGGCACCGTACTATTTGGACCAATTGCCAGGGTATTGCGTCCCAGAATGGGACTGCGAGAGGATTTCAGAGAGGTATGTCACGACGCTCTGTGACACGTTAATCCCGAACAGGCAACCATGGTTAAATGGGACCTTCTTGAGGAACCAACCGGGGATCCACTTTTACACGGATGGATCAAAACTGGATGGGAAAACGGGTCTGGGCTTCTGTAACGCTGACTTCAATGTACGCAAATCCTTCCGTCTTCCTGACCATAACACTGGGCTTGACCGGTGATATTGTGATTTTCACGGATAGCCAAGCGGCTATCCGGGCTTTATCTACGGACTCTGTGGGATCAATGACGATACTCAGATGTAAAGGGGAAATTAACGATTTCTCTTCACGGGGACGCATTGAGATTATATGGGTGCCGGGACACTGTGGTATAGCGGGGAACGAAGCGGAGGATCTTCCCTGGAATTAGTCACTTTGGAGAACGCTAAACCTTTTCGAGCTCTCAAGGCGGAGCTGGTAGAATGGGCTGACACCATGCATAGGACCATCTGGGAAAATGCGGGTGTTGGCAGGACTACAAATATTCTCTGGGGCAACCCGGACAAGGACAAGACAAGGGAAACTCTAAATCTCAGTAGGAAGAAACTGAGTCTTTTGATGGAAATCCTCTCGGGACACTCGACACTTAGGGCCCATCTCCACCGTATTGGTAGGGCGGACTCGGAAGTGTACAGGGCCTGTGGGAAGACGAGGAGACCTTGGAACACTATCTCTGTGAATGCCCGGCATTTGCCGGGATCCGGGTCGAAATACTATCCAGTGACCCAATATCCACATTGGGGGATCTTAGGGGCACAGGATTGAAGAAGTTGAGGAGTTTCGTCAATGCGACGGAGTTCCTGGGATAGTAAGGAGACATAGGACATAGAACCGATTGTTTAGAGCGCACAACAAGCCGAAATTCTGGCTTAAGTGTAAGTCCTCAGGGACTTGAGTCGGTTTAGGGAAGTAATTCCCTTCTCCGAATCCTCTTTTCGACCTAACCTAACCTATATTATCTTAATAACTATTTGTGTTATACAATTAAATTTTTAAAAGCTTTATAATTTAATAATTTATTATAAAGAAACAACTAAAAGTAAAAAGCAAAACATTTCGATGTCCTTGTCTTTACTTGAACTTTTTTCTTCTACTTTTATTTTTTTTTAATTATTAAAAAAAAATCTAACAAAACTTTCAAATTATAATTGTTAAACACTATTAGTTATTAAAAGTTAAAATATTTACATAAATAATAGTTAAATGCTTTTTTTCAATAATAGTTTTCTTTTAATTCACAGCGCACTTTTTTTATCACCTCTAAACAACACGAAAGTCAACAAAAAACTATTTTCGTGTATACACGAGCATTGAATTCAAAAAAAAAAGAGTGTTGCAAACTCTACCGAAATAATTACGATTTGCGTGTATACAAAATCCTTAAACTATTCTACGAATTAAAAGTTAACCATTTGCATTTTGTTCTTTTTATTAACAAAAAAAAAAAAAATAATAGATTCATATAACTAAACGTTCGTTTGACATTTTAATCACAATAAAGTAATAAAAAAAATGTTGGGAAACTTTTTAATAATTATTTTAATGTGTTGTCTACACCGGAAAATGTAATAAATATTTTAATTGAATCAATTAAAAAAAATTGTTTAAAACACTATTTATATTCAAACAATCTAGTAATTCAATATATTTTGCCAATAATGGAACATCACGAACAAAAATCATACCTTCTGTATTTGCTTTGGAATCGCTTCGTAATTAAATAATGCCTTCTGGAAGATCTTCTGGATAAGCATTTTTTTACTGGGTAATCAAATGCTACTATTACAAATAAAAAACACTTATTGTTAATAAATGTTAGAGAAGATGAAAAACATTCTTATAAGCATTTTTAAAAATTAATATTTAAAAAAAATTTTATTTTTTCAAAAATATGCTTATTTAAAAAAAAAAATGTTTGTCTTTTTTTAAATCCGAAAGAAAGAAAATAAGCTTCAGCTATGTGAGATTAATGGCAAAATATAAAACTTTTAAAATTACTGTCTTTCCTTTAAAAGGGCCTCCAGAAAGGAAATACGCTTAAATGGCTGCATGTTTTGCTCTGATATTTTTCAAGATACAGGCGATGTTCCAACACAGAAATAAATTACAAAATACTATTTGTTATATTAAATATGCCTCATATTAGAGCATTTTTGAAAATACAAAAAACAGTTTTTGAGTTGGCACCTACAATGATGATTTGTACATACAAACTCAGTTTGTGTTGATTTTTTGTAGCTTTAAATTTTGGTTTTCAAAAACTTGTTGTATGAAAAACTATTTATATATTAAATAAATAATTACAAAGATAAGTTTTTTTTTTTTTTTAATTTCCAGAGTTATTCCATTTTAGTAATTTATTTTTTTAAATTTTGTTTTTTTTTTTACTTAGCATTGTGTCTGCAGAATCAGCGGTCAAATTGTAACAATAAATCCTCTAGTGGAATAAATACGACATTATCGCCGGATGTGATAACAGGGCACACGATGTTTAATCATATTTATGGGCCATAAGCTTCATGCAATACTGGTGATAAGAAATATAGGATATCAGACTTGAAGAATGAAAGGAGCTTCAAAGGTTTCCGCTAAGAAACATCATGCTAAAAAACCACGGATGTCGTCATCATCCCCAAAAATTTTTTTTAATGAAATGTCTCTAAAATTATATTATTACCATTCGGTAAACTGCAACACATACAGGAGGACTGCTTAGTTAAAATGTGCTAAAATAAAGCTCATATTTCATACCTGCATTCATTAAAAATCCGAAAATGAATGACGAAGATTAAGAACTTTTCTTTATTTTTGCCATATTTAATTTTATTTGTAGTTTTATTTCTTTCTGTTACTTTTTTCTATTTCATTTATCTCGTCAGTTATCATCTAATAAACAAGAATTACCTTTAAGACTACTATTTTCTTAAATTTTCATAATTTTTTATTTTTTTACAGTTGTTTTTTTATTATTTTAAAAATTAAAAAGTTTGCTTATTTCTTACTAACATGTGGTTAATTTGTACTATAATTGTGGTTAATTTTTTGAACATTAAAAAACAAATGACAATGTAAGTTGAATTTAATAAAATGTAAGTCGGCCTTTCTTTAAATGAAATTTCATTTATTTTTAACTACATTTGCAGTGGTCTATACCTACATACATAGTATTCTACGTGTATGAATGGGCTTAGGGTTAAGCCCTAAACTTTGATTATTTTGATATATGTAAGCAGGCTTTAGTTTCGTTGAGAAAGTTTTTTAAATTTTTTTTTTTTTTTTTTTTAAAAAGAGAGGCAACACTCAGGAAATACTTCCTATATTTAGTGTGTTGCTTTCTTTGGAAAGAGATAGTATAAAGATGAAAGGTGGGGAAAGATGAAGGGCTTCAGACATGGCAACACTGTAATTGCGCGAGATGATAAGTCTTAGAACAGTTGTTGCTCGCCACCTGATGGAGAGTTGGCGAACTTATTGAAGCGTTTTTGGTTCATAGCCCTGATTCATTATTTTACTTCGGTGGGGTTAATTGCTATGGGAACACCGAAGGTGGACATTGCGATACGTATGAGGGATAGAAAAAACTCATACATATTATTTTGATGTTGCCGGCACCGGGAATCGAACCCGGGACCTTCTGTGTAAAAGTCCAACGCGCTAACCATTACACCACAACGTCCATTGTGAAAAGCTATTCCAAATGAGTAAACAAGATAAATATAAGAGAAAAAAATTAATCAGAACTTCGTGCCAAACAAACTCTTTATTTATTTTGTTTTATTCAATTTGGATTTCAGAACACACCAAAATTTGAAGGTATATCTGTAATTTTGTCTATGATGAAACATTGCTATAAGCCTATAGCAGGATAACAATTCGACTGAAAATAAAAAAAAAAATGGTAGTTCATTTGGTTTACTAAATCAAGAAATATATAAACCATAAAGTAAAAAAGTAGCGTTCTGCCTGTAGAACGGATTTTAAAATGCATTCGCCTTCGACAGCGCTGCGGAAAAATGTAAACATTTTCATAAATTTTCTATTTAGTATAAAATTAATCCACATTTATTTCATTTAGAAAAATCGCAAAAAAAAATGCAACTAACTAATAATTTAGTTGTGTTCTTTGGGATTAAGTTGCTACACCACTTAACTATATTTTGAAATGGATCTATCAAAAGACTAAAAAAAAAATAGGAGCAAAACAAAAAACTAGTCACAAATTATCCCACATTACCCTATAGATAAACATTGTGAAATAGAGACGGATGAGATTAGAAAAATAAACGAAAATCTAAAAATAGAATATTTGTGTTGTTAGTGTTGTCACTGCTGAGTATAATATACAATAACAGAAAAAGCTAATAGGAAAGAAAAAGCTAATAGGAAACTGCAATTTAGCTGCATTAGATTCGAGGCCATACTTGGGTGTGATCGCTAAACGGTCATGACTTGGTATTGTTACGTTTGTAATGTAAGATGAGCGCAGGTTTGATTCTTACAGCCGCAGGTTGTTGAAAAAAATTTATCATATAGAGACAATCTGACAATTAGAAGACACAAATAATAATACAATTTAAATGGAAAATCACTGATGGGCCTGTCCATAATAAGGCAGAAACTAGTCTAGTCTGATTTAAAATTAATAGTGTTTATAATTTTTAGAGAAAAACGTTTATTCTTCTTCTTAACCTTAACATTTCTAAAGATAAATTTCTTTAATTTCGGTAAATTTTATTAAATTGATGTCGATTTGGTTTATTTATTTTTGTTCAGGTTAGCGTATGAGTATTATATACATTAATATAACTCATACGCTCTTCTATCATAATATTCAATATAACTCATACGTAAATTGGGACATCACTGTTATCTACAAAATTTCTTGCTGTACCACAAATTAACTCATAGATGAAGTAATGTCAACTAAATTGATAATTACTTTTAAATTCGTTTGTTTTCAAATTACTTTTACTATAACAAATACATTTTAGCTCATGAAATTAAATTATTTTTTATAATCCAGTGAAAAGCTAGCAATTTTAAAAGAATACTCTTGCTACTTGTGAATAAAAAAGTTCGACATTGTCTTATACTTTAGTTGTTGGTTTTTAGATTTGCAATTTAGTTTTAGCTTTAGAAAACAAGAAATATCATAACAATTGCTATCAAACATTGTTCGAATACATTTTTTTTGTGTTAGTTCTCGGGAGATGTTGCTGTGCATTTTTACGAAAAACATTTTATTCTTAAAAAAAAGTTTCAATGAAAAATATTTCATAAATATTTGATTTTTTTAGAGACCATTGATGTATTGAGCAAAATGCAGTTGTTTTAATATTTGTTCTATTACTGCAAACAGGGAAATTTCAGACAAATTCGTAGAACTATTTCAATTTGAAGTAGTAGTAATTACATTTAAAGCATTTTGTGTGCAATATTATGTAACTTGATAAAGCCAATTCGTTGCAAGCATCAAATTCGTTGAAAATTTGTGGTTATTCATTCATTGTTGTTAAAGTGTAAATTTCAATAAAAGCTTTGATTAACTCATAAATGACACTTCATAGATATGTTGGACATTTTTCAACCAAAATCAAACTTGCTTCATTAAGAAATATTTGAGCAATTACCTTTAATATCACCGTGAAATTAATCGACGTTTTCCGATTTTGATAACATTTTGTGAGTGTGTACGGTAGTGAACGCAAGTATTAAAAAATAATAATTTAGGGACTTCACTTAAAAGGTCATAACTTCTGATGTGTAAAAATGTCGACAAATTTTTTTTTTTGCTTACGAACGACTAAGTTTTAGGGTATAAAAAATAAATAAATAAAAAAAATTAAAAAAAAATTTTACACATATTTTAAAAATAAAAATTTTTGAAAAAAAAACTTTAAAATCAAAAAATTTTAAAAATTAAAAAAAGGATTTTTTCCAAAAATTGATTTTAAAGTTTTTTTCAAAAATTTTTAGTTTTAAAAAATGTGTAAAATTTTTTTTCATATATTTTTTATACCCCAAAACCTAGCCTTTCTTTTTTCACACATCAAAAGTGTAAAGTCCCTACACCACAATTTGGGTTGCCAGAGTTTTCCAACAAAAAAAAAATTTAATGCTTGCGTTCACTACCGTACCACACTCACAAAATTTTATCAAAATCAGAAAACATCGATTAATTCCACGTTGATATTAAATGGAATTGCTTATTTGTAATATTTTTCCTTAAGGCGCCGCACAGTGGTACATTTTAAGAGAAGGCGGTTAAAAATAAATTTTTGTTGGAAATCCTGGACACTTAGCTTTAATTTAAGATATCGACCGTAAAAATCGAGGGGTATTGAAATTTTATATTAAGAATTAAACTTATATACGAGTAACACCAGTTTTTGATAAATTTTAGGGCAATACACAAAGTTTTTAACAACTAAAGGCTGGTTACTTATCTTAAAAGTAGACAAAAGTAAGACACTAACGATTTTCTAAATTTTTCTATTTATACACTAACAAAAATAAGTTTGTAAAAAAATTTGTAAAATTATGTGTTTTTTTTTTAATTGCATAATAAAACAATAAAAATAATTCAGTATTTTCCCAAAAAAAAATATATTTATTTAGATTACACATAGCGATAAAATTAAAATTTTTTTCAAATACAAACTTAATTTATATGAATAAAATTAAAGATGCAAGATTTTCAAGGTCCTGCAAGATATACTGAAATTACACTCAATACGAAAAATTGTGGTTGAAAAAACTTCAAAATTGTTAAGAGTTATCGGTGTATACAAAATTTGGTAAAAAAAATGGTTTTTGAATATCATTAGTTCAAATTATTATATAATTACGCTTATTTAAATTTATCTAGGGGATGTCTTAGATTTTTCGATTTTTGTTATAGTCATTATCTTAGATATTTCGAATTAATTGTAACCCCGGGTCCAAAACATAGCCAATATGGGTATTAACATTTTTCATACCAAAACTATATAATTTTTTCCTCTCTTTTAATACAAGAATGTAGGATTGCAAACATTAAAAAATCGTGTGTAACAGATTTTTGTCCACTACAACATATTCAAGTTTCATTTAAGTTAGCTCATTCACAGCAGTTAGCCCTTGTATGTTATTTTAGAAAGACAAAAGTCAGTGACATAATAGCTTTTTATTTAAACAATAAAGGAATAATATAGCATGGGAAGATTCATAAAATATAACAATTTTTCTTAGTAAAGTTATCTTTAGTGCTTAAGTGTCCAACGCAATTATAAATATCTTCAAAAAAAAAAAAAACGCTTCATGATGTTAATGAAACAATTTCATAGAATCTTTTTCGTATGTTCAATGAAGAATTTCGTTATATCCATGCATTTCAAACTTTTTACATTTAAAACTTATAACTCTATAACTTCATACATTTTAAACTTTAGTTTTAAGTTTTATTTTTCAAGTGCTTCAACATATTTTATCAAGTGCTGTATTATTTTAATTTAGCCTTTTATTTATTATGGACTTCAATGAAATTGTTTAAAATATCATGTGAAAGCGGTTCATGAATAGTTTCACTATTCAAGGAAACGCCCTAATATTAAAAAATTTTATGAAACTGTTTCAAAAATTCTATAATTCTTCATGTTCTGAATGATTCGTTAGTTTTATGAAGATTTTCATTAGTTCTAAAAATATTTCATAAACAATGACTTTAATAAAACCTGTTTCATAGATTCTATGAAAAGTTTCAATATACGAGTTTCAGTGACTATATTCATTAAAGCTATGAAGAAATTCATTACTTAACTAATAAAAATAGTTCTCTTAGTGTACTTTGTATTTATTTAGTGTAAAAAATATATTCAACACCAAAATAAAAAAAAAAATTTACTTTTTGCAAATACAACAAGGTTAAAATTATCTTCACTTCCGAGTTTTAAAACTTTTCACAGAATCTATTAAGAATTTTTCATTAAAGTCAATTTATATAAATGCTTCACACAATTAATGGAAATCTTCATAAATGGAAAATTTACAGCATACAACCCTATCGTGCTTAACCCTTTGACCACCGAACTTCAATAGCTGGGAAATTTGAAGCTTTGTTTTGCGGATTCAAGTTTGTCATCATTTCTAAAGAATAGTGTGGTCAAAATTTTTTTTGCAACTATAGAAACATCCATGGGATATATATAACAACGATCAAAATTAGTGAACAAATACCTTAACAAATGAATAGCGAAAGACGTGTCGAGTTTATTTCTTTTTTTAAATCATATGACACATGTGTTTTAATTGTGTTGCTTCGCCAAACACGAATGTATAAAAAATTTAAAATAGTTGAGTAGGAAAAGAAGTTTGACTGTGGTCTAAAAATATAAATAAATATAATATAAAAGAACTGAACAGAAATGTCCTCTTTTTACCTTTGACTACCAATGGAATATATATGTCCCATATTATGTAAGTGTTATATAATACGGGACATACGAGGGCGGCTCAATAAGTACGTAGCTTTTCGAACTTCCCTCGTAGTTATATGAAATGCAACACTGCTTCCAACACGTACCACCTGTTAATAGACTACTGTCAAATTTTGGGCAAGTTCCGTCATTTACTTTGCGTTTAACAGCTTTTCAAAACATACAACCTCGTGGATTTTTTTAAAAAGGGAAAAAGTGAATTTTGGGTGCTAATAAAACATTAATTTTTGCGAAAATTAAAGCCGTCAATCAAACCAAGGAAAAGCTTGATAAATACTATGGGGACTCTGCACCATCGATTTCAATGGTAAATTTTTGAATTTAGAAAAAAACTAAGTTTTAGTAAAACTCAAGTCACAATATTTCGAAAACCGTTAGTTCTATTTCAAAAATATTTAAATATTTATGCTACGCATGCAAAAATTAATTAAAAATTATGTATCGCAAGGCAGATTTATTTATTATTAAAGCAATTTAAGAAAAATTTTAAAAACCCAAAACTTTAACAGGTTAATAATATCCGAATTTTCTGAAATTCGCACAATCTAACTTTTGGAACGAGTTCAACAATAATCTAAACAATAACTGCTAAAAATCAAAAGTTAAAAAAAAATCATGCTCTAATGCCACCGAATTTCATGTAATATGATACGAAATTCGATGACATTAGAGCGGCATTATAAGCAAAATTATGTCATTTGAAAGCCTTAAATGTCAATTTAATTTTGTGGACACCTCTAATAAATATATTACTTACTACTTGCCTTGCTTAACTATTTAACTTCTATAAAATTGTTTCTACTTTCAAAAAAAATTAAACGAAACCAAATGAAACGAAACATTGACTACGAAGGAGTAGCGTTGAATAATAACTTCAAACAGCGAAAACATATTGATTTGTCTGACCATGCCACAGCAGTATGGACAGCATATACCAATACAGCTACAAAAACAAAAACAGGAGCAACAACATTGTCAACGATATTAATACCACCGATATTAGTAAAAACACCAATAGCAACAACAATGAGTACAGCATCATCAGTTAAAAGTACAAGGGTATCATCATCATCATCATTATCGCTGCCTTCAGTAGAATTTTACCATAAAAGACTCTGTTCCAACAAGACTCAATTAGAAATTTTATCATCAATATGCTTTTTTTTTATATAATACAACAACCATAAGAAATTTAAAATAAACAGTCTCACCTGCAACATTTCCAAATCGTGCGTCAGAAACTGCCCTTAACCCTTTGTAGCCCATGAACTTAAAAATTAAAAATTGTTTTGGTACGGGAAAGGTTAAGGTAAATAAAAAAAAACGTGTTACTTTGAAATTAAAAAATATCTTTTATTTATTACTTATTTGACATTTTAGGGATTGTGAAATTATTGTTACATTGAGTTAAAAGTAAAAAAAATATACTTATTTGGTATGGAAGGATTTAAAACAATTATTTTGTCTGTTATAGCATAATGGTACACCGCATTTTTCGAAAATTGTTTGTGATACGCCACTACATTGGGGGATCTTGTAACGTATTCTCTTTTCTACCCGAATTGGCCAGTGGTCGATTTGATCCTGACGAACTGCCTTTGGAGAACATGTTGCGCCGGCCCCTTATGTATTTTGGTTTGAATTTCGTTTTCTATTGGTTTTCGATTCTTGGTATTAGTCTTCACGCCAAGTTTGCATAAAGATTCAGCTACCTGAAATCGAAAATCTGCTGAAGACATTTGTTTGTCGGTGATGTGTTTTACCTTCCAGACTTTTCGGTATAGAAGCCAAGAATTCGCCATAGTGAGGTCCAATAAATGATAGAACATTCGAACCTGCCATCTTTAGCTTCGTATCTTAATTTTATATCTTCCCATAATACTATCTATCAAATCAAATCAAACTCAATATAACAGGAATGTTACAAATATAAGAATATATTTTTTTCATGTAAAAATGTAAAAATATACATTGTATACAATAAGTAAAAAATATAATTCACTTACCTACAGGTTTTCATAAAAACAACGCAATTTTTAGCACTTTGTGTATTTTTTATAAAATTTTAAATGTCCATGTGTTCAAACTTGTAATTATTCGTATTATGCAAACTTCAAACTGACGGAAGTCAAAAAAAAATTACGCCATCTATGATATTTTTTGGTACTAATCTGAGCAGTGGTATGCCACAGTAGGGTCACACAAATTTGAGCGAGCTAAATAAATTCAGTATGTATTATTTCGGTATTTTTGGGGTTTGTTACAGTAATGTTACATGAGGCTATAAAGGGTTAAGCACCAAGAACATGAACAGAATATGCATAATACTAATAGCCATTTGACTCTTGATAATATAAATCCAATCATTGTATCTTCCTCTTTTGCTCACAGTGGCGAGATCATCATCAACAATGACACCCACCAAAATTTTATTACACAACACTATTACAATGACAAAAGGCTCGTCAACGTGTGGTAATGGTCGTACTTATGTTTGTAGTCAAATAGCTGTTGTAGTTTCACTGCCTAGGGAAATATTAGTAGCAGATTCAATACACCTTAAATTGCAGAGAGAAAAGTGGATGTGAAATTTTTGATTTCCAAGCTACAAAAATTAGATGCTACAATTCGAAATTGTCTTCGATAGGTTCTTATCAGCAAACAAACATAATAATTCTAATCAAATGTAGGCTTATATCAAAAATGCAAATTTTAATTATAACATTAAAAAATAACCAACACCGTTGATAGTGCTAACTGAAGGTTAACAAATACAGTTTTACTAATCACACCCAGCCAGAAGCAAAGTGCAGTTTGAAAAAAATTACGACAAAAAGATACTATGCCATCTTTTTGTTGGCGATCTGCCCTTCCAGAAACCGTATCCCATGAAATCCTAGATGATCTTGTTTCAGAAATATCAACATTTCAATTTCAAAAAAAATAAATATTATTTGATTTGCTTTGAAAAAATAAAAAAAAATATAACAAATAAGAATCGCAAACATCATCAAAATCATAATTAACGTCAACTGCATTATAGTTTAAGAAGTCCATTTAGTTACATAAATGCCCTGATAATACTTCCTTCACCCCCCTCACTTATATATATAACTATTCTTAATTATCTACATTACATTATTACATTTACTTTCATATTATAATTTATCAACTATTCTCTTCACGACTACTTTTATTAATAATTTACTAATACTTATTTTTATTAGAATTCTCTTTTATTTGTTAATTACACTAGTCAACAGTCAAATGTACTCGGGATGCGATAATTTTTTCTGTGTAGATAACCTTGACATGAGCTCGAAAAACGCAATAAAAATTTTTTTTTTCGTTTGGTTTTTGTTTTATTTTTTTTTTTTTAAATTTTAAAATTTTTTTTTGGTTAATTGTTTCGTCCGGCATAACTCGGGAACCACTAGCCCGATTTAATTGAATTAAATTTTAAAAAATTTAAAATTACAATTCCCTTAATCTGTTTATATATTGTTTTCCTATACAAGCAACAGTTTCCAAGTTAAAAATGAATATATAAAGGAAAAAACTTATTTTTTGCCTAAAGATTTAAATTTTTTTTTTTTTTTTTAATCCATAAAAAATCCCAAATGAAAAAAAATGTCAAATCTTATTACTTTTACGTAAAGTCACATAACCTATGAGCAAAATGAGACAAAGATCATGAAAATCGATGCACGCGTTTCGCTTTTATTCGCAATTGAGTAAAGGTATGAATTTCAAAAATTTGCTCGACATATGCACAACTTTGTCTATGGTAAGGTTTTTTCTTTTTTTTTTTGATTCTCAGAATTAACAAAACGGAATAAACAAAGGGTTATTTAATTTTTATGATTGCGTAAGCAAAGTAATAAACGCTAATAAATGTGCGTGAACAATTAAAAGGAAAAAAGGAAAGGGGACTTTTTTAATTATTTGGGTTTTCCGGTGACTACCTGTATGATTTTTTTACAGAAATGCAACCCACATTTAAGGGTGGTCATTATTCGGAAAATTTAAGACTCACACATGGTTGAAACAGGTATGTAGCCACCGTAAAAAAAATATACACCCATTTATAAGTACCTGTCAGTAAAATACTAAACAATACACAGTATAAATAGGTCTTCATTGATCGATTTTACTCATTCAACAAGTGTCGACGAACGCGATAGTTAAAATGAGCAAACGTTCGCGAGTATTTGAATGCAATACCAATCCAAGTAATTTTTGTTACATGTGCGGAGAATACGTTTCTGAAAAAAACAAGCGCTGTTTTTCACCTAAATTGAGAGATTCATTTGAAGAGAGCTTCAATTTAAAGGTCTCAAACATAGATGAGCGGTGGACACCAAGTGCTCTATGTCCAAGGTGCTACGTACAGCTAAGTGACTCAAGGTAAGTGTAGATTACGAAATTCAAGAACATATATAACTTATTATTGAAATTCTTTCAGACGACAGCCGAGAATCATCATGCCAATGCTTTGGAGAGCTCCGCTTTGCCATGTAACAGATTGCTACTTCTGTCTTAGCAAAAAAACAGGCGTGGGAAAAAATATACGATGGACTTACGCTGCTGTTTCAACAGTGAATTTTCCAGTGCCATTTTCCGAAGAACCAGTGGACCCGCAACCGTCCGTTTCAAGATGGGCATCTAATAATGAGGCGATACATCCAACATCAGATCCGGAGACAGTAGAAACCACATCAGAATGCGAGTCAACATATACATTGTATGGAGGTCAACGCTTATGTTCCCAAGCAGAACTGAACGATTGGGTTAGAGAATTGAAACTCTCCAAGGAAGATGCAGAGTTGCATGCATCGCGCATGAAACAGTTCGGTTTCTTGGCTCCTGGTGTGGTGACAACAATCTACAGGAAGCGTCATGAACCATACGCAAGGTACTACACAAAAAAGACAACATCTATTTTTGTAAGGACATTCCCGGATTATTTGGTGAACTCGGGTACTCTTACGATCCAGGAGAGTGGCGTCTTTTCATCGACAGCAACAAGCAGAGCCTTAAAGCAATTTTAGTGCACAACGGCAACAAGAAACCTTCGATTCCAATTGCTCATGCCGTTGACACCAAGGAAAACATACGAAGTCATGGACAATCTACTAAAGTGCCTTAACTATGAGAAACACGATTGGAAAGTTTGTGCCGACCTTAAGGTTATCGGTATCCTTTGTGGATTACAAGGTGGATTCACAAAGTACTGTTGTTTTTCTCTGCCTTTGGGACAGCCGCGATCGTCAACATCATTACACCAGGAGGAGTTGGACAGAAAGAGTTAACTTCATCCCCGGCAGCGACAACGTGAAATATACACCACTCATAAAAAAGGAAAATGTTTTTCTCCCACCTCTTCACATAAAGCTCGGACTCATAAAAAACTTCGTGAAAGCTATCAACAAAGATGGCGAAGCGTTCGCCTATTTAAAAAACATTTTTCCTCACCTTTCATCGGCAAAGATTAAGGAAGGCGTTTTCGACGGTCCGCAAATTAAAAAGTTGTTGCAAGACCAACAGTTTGAGCACATTTTATCACCATGAAGCTGCAGCTTGGAACTCATTTCGGCAAATTGTTTCCGGATTTCTTGGAAACAACAAAAGCTCAAATTACAGAGAGATCGTCGAACAACTACTCCAAAATTATAAAAAAATTGGAGCAAATATGTCGCTTAAGATACATTTTCTACACTCGCACTTGGACTTCTTTCCGGACAACCCTGGGCGATGTGAGTGACGAGCATGGTGAGCGTTTCATCAGCAAATGAAAGAAATTGAGCACCGATACCAAGGATTTTGGAACGAAGCTATGATGGGGGACTATATCTGGTTTCCTGATAAGAGAAACAAACCCACAACAATATAAAAGAAAGACAAAAGCACATAATTATTTTTAATTTGAAGGTTTTTATTTTTGTGTTTAGATATTTTTTTTTAAAACTTTTTTATAATTAATTAATGTTGATATCCTTAGGATAATTTCTTGTACATATATCGAATTGTTTTTTTAATTTAAAGTCATATATTTTTGTCACCCAACAAATTTTAATTTTTTTTGTAATAAAAAAAGAAAAAACCTTACCATAGACAAAGTTGTGCATATGTCGAGCAAATTTTTGAAATTCATTACCTTTACTCAATTGCGAATAAAAGCGAAAACGCGTGCATCGATTTTCATGATCTTTGTCTCATTTTGCTCATAGGTTATGTGACTTTACGTAAAAGTAATAAGATTTGACATTTTTTTCATTTGGGATTTTTTATGGATTTTTTAAAAAAAAAAAATTTAAATCTTTAGGCAAGCAAAAAAATAAGTTTTTTCCTTTATATATCATTTTTAACTTGGAAAGTGTTGCTTGTATAGGAAAACAATATTAAACAGATTAAGTGAATTGTAATTTTAAATTTTTAAAATTTAATTCAATTATTAAATCGGGCTAGTGGTTCCTGAGTTATGCCGGACGAAACAAATTAACCAAAAAAAAAATTTTTAAAATTAAAAAAAAAAAAAAATAAAACAAAAACCAAACGAAAAAAAAATTTTATTGCGTTTTTCGAGCTCATGTCAAGGTATCTACACAGAAGAAAAAATTATCGCATCCGGAGTACATAGAGTACATGAAATTTTTTCATTTTGTTGAGTAGTGTTATC